>JABCMJ010000488.1:0-20770 GCA_014822125.1 Arbutus unedo
TAAAAAAAATTATTTAAATTTACGGGTCGTTACAATGGCTGCACCGTCCCCCTTCGTCGGATTCAACCAATGCATTACCACCATCCATTTCTTACCCTCTTTTGCCTACAAAAGGAAGCCCCTCCCTCATCTAAATCACATCACCAAGAGCTGCAATAGCAAGAGAAGACAAGGAGAAGAGAAAGTGAAGGAAATAAGAAGAAGAAGAGCCGCCGCAACCGAAACATCTCAAAACGTCGTCGAAACTTTAAACCAATGTAAAATTCATTATACTAATTTTAATTTGAGAGTTTTGGAATAGTTAGAAGCTCATTAGAACCTCGCCAAAAAAGAAACGGACAATGAATGGAAATTGAAAAAATGACGAAGAAGACAACTGCTTGTTTAAAGTTTTTATGCCATTTATTACACTAGCCCACACCCCCCCCTAAAAAAAATATCCTATAATCCTACTTGTATATATATAGATATTTATATTAGGATTTAGCCCATTTAGTATATATTTTTAAGATAATTACAAACAGGCCACTTTTAGTATAATTATAAAAATTGCCACTTGTGTTAATTAAAATTACAAAATTACTTCTAATTTATATCACTATAGGTTAAACCTATTACTTTCTTAAAAACAAATTATAATTGAATCACTATACTTATAAATATTATTATTTTACCTTTTAAATACATTTTTAGACTAAGGTTATACCCTTTAAACATATTTCTAAATCGTATCTCGCGTTACATTTTATTTAACTTACAAACACGTTTTAAAATAAATTACATTCATATCCTTGTATTAAAATTACATAATTTTGGGTAAAATTTTATTAATTTGTATGCACATTTTAAATTAAGTACATTACTATCCTTTTATTATATTTACATAATTAAGGTTGGATAAATCTTATTAAAAAATTTAAAGCTTACTTAAATTAAATTACACTGTCACTCTTATATTATAATAACATAAATTATTTTGGAATAAACTTCATTAAATTTAGAAACTCGCGCTAAATTATTATTATTTTCTTATATTATATTTACTAAATTAATTATAGGTTGTTTAGATAATTACTAAGCTTAGGATAAATTATTAGTACAACTCATGTATATGTGTGTGTGTGTGTTAATATATACATATATATATATATATGTATGCATATATAGTTTATTTCGTATATCAACTATTACTGTTTTATGTCCATGCTTGCAATTAATTAAAATTTTCAATTTTTCAAATATGATTTATGACATGACAAGATGCTAGTGGATCGAAATATGAAATTGAACTTGAAATTAGACGTCAGATAAATATTGATGCTCGGAGTATCCTATGGATACCCGAACGTTGAACATATTGAGAACTATGTAAGATTAGTTGTGTGGATGGTATTCCTAATGGGACTATTTTATGGTTTCCTTTAGCCGTGATAAGACTTAAGCCAAATTTTGATTTTAACCACAGGTGTGATATTCCCAAGCGGTGTATTATCCAAGCGTTGCATTTAGTCGTGTCGCGTATTAGTCAAGTTATGCTTGAGCCGAAACTATATCTAGTCCTATCGTGCCCTTTTTTATTCTAATGCCCTTCTTGCATAAATTTTAAAACGTATTCTGTTTCGGCACGGTATCGAAACGATATAATGCTACAGAAAGCATATTAATTGGGAACACGATGAACTGGAACACGGGGCTTGGGGGTATTGCGGTTGGAAAGCACGATTGGTCAGGTGATCGGGATCGTTATTATTCGGTAGCACTATACTTTATAATTATTGATTTAGAAATAATGATTTGAAATAGATGACGAGCTCATTCTTGAAAGAGTTGATGAAATTTTATTACGTGGTCATACTTTAGAAATTATTAATTCAAGTGGGAGACTTGTGGAATATTTGGAATTGATATACACTGTGATAGTTATTCGAATGATTGCAATTACGCTATTTTGGTTTAAGCCTATACTTATTCCTTTTGCATTTATCTTGTTGCATAATGTCATTAAACTTTGATTATTCATATACATCTGTACATTGCATATCATACTTATGCCCTAAAATATTCAAAAGGAAACTTAAGGGTAGAGTAATTTATTAAGTGTCAAAATTCATTGTGCAATTTTTTTTCTGCCCCTGACGTTTCATGTCAAGTATTGACAATGACAGAGTCGGACCAGACTACCTACCTCGCGATGGCGCTTATCCCGAAGAAGACCCAGTGAAACCATTTGTTGTCTAGACTCGACTTAGACTGCTCTGACTTTACTATAAAGTCTTTTTAATGTATAAGTTTTTTATTTAACGTAATTCAATTATCTTTTTTATCAAACTCTTATTTAAATGAAATGTTGGTATTTGGTTAATTTATTCTTTTAAATTAACATGTTTAAAATTTGAGGTGTTACAGAACTGACCTGATCAAAGAAGGAGGCACATATTAACCGCACTCAAAGTTAGTACAAAATAATATTTTCTAACAATATTTAATTGTACTGACACTTATATGTTAAAAAAACTAAATACAATTTTACAAAAAGTACAAGAAGGCATAACAAAGCTCCGTTTGCGCACGGCCTTTAGTGGAATTAGGAAAAAGTTATTCAGTATTCCATGAGCTAAAAGAATATTTAACATAATACTTAAAGTATTGCCGCATAATAACTTGAGACCTCAATAATTAGATATCCGTTCATACATTAATCATGAGTCTTACATAATCAGATTGAGTTAAAAAATCTTAAAATATCAGGTGATAGTATCGCAAGCGAACTAATTAATAAACATTTGGTGAAATTGGGGGTTTGGTAATCCCCTGGATTGCAAATCCGAACCATCAAACACCTTCGTAAGGGAAATGCTAGGCACCCTCTTGGTGCCCAGAAACAATCCAAAATCTGAGCTGGCACCCACATCCCCTCCCTCTCTCTCTCTCTCTCTCTCTCTCTCACCTGGAGCCCGCCCAACCCCAACCCCCACAGACCACTCATGGTCTCTTCTCTCTCTCTCTCAAGTCTCAACACACATTTAGTTTTTATTTTTTATATTTTTTATTCTTTTATTAATTCTTTATTAAATTATTTATTAGTCTTTTAGTTAAAAATTTAAAAAGTATAATTTTTTATCTAAAAATTACTACAGGCAAAAAAATACATAAATATGATCTGTTTTGACTTACTTTTTATCGTTTATGATCTTCTTTTAATTTGTGGACATATTATTTACTTTTCTAAAATACCTCGTTAATGCAAACCAATTAAATAAACTTAAAAAAAAATTGTTTCGACTTATTTTTGGCTTTTTATCAATTTTATTTAGTTTTTTAACATAATTTTTTATTTTTTTCAAATATATGTATATTTTTTGATAGCTGAGATATCCGTCCGGCTTTAGGATTACACAAATTTATTACCGACTAGTCATCAGGGGACCAATCACACGGCCTACCCTTTGTTTAAGTTTTTTTTGCCTTTAGTGAACTTATTTTAAATTTTTAGACAAAAATTACACTTTTTAATGTTAGAATTATAGTTTTTTTACTTTTTTTTTCAAATATCTCCTTGTGACGAACTAATAATATTGTTTAATAACTGATTCGTATTGATTAGATATTTTAAAAAAGTAAATAATATGTCACAAAGAGAAGTTTATAAACGACGAAAAATAAATCAAAACAAATTCTATTTATTTATTTTTTTGTCTTTTGTGATTTTTTAAATTTTTAAATAAAAAATTATACTTTTTAAATTCTTAATAAAAAGACTAACAAATAATTTAATAAAAAATTAATACAAAACTAATAAAAAATAAAAAATAAATGTGTGCTAAGACTAGAGAGAGAGAGAGAGAGAGAGAGAGAGACCAAGTGCGGTGTGTGGGGGTTGGAGTTGGGGTTAGACGGGCTCCAGGTCAGAGAGAGAGGGAGGGTGGGGAGGTGGGTGCCAGCTCATATTCTGGATTGTTTCTGGACACCTAATTCTGGGTGCCTAGCGTTTGCCCCTTCATAAACCTCTCCGACGACCCATCAAAACCAACACAAACAGGTCTTGTACTATTTACCTGTTTGGGAAGTGTACAAATCCAGTTTGCAGTGGTTTTATGCGTCATTTGCATTTATCTAATTAATTGATAGGAGTTGGCTCTTTGATTAGAGATTCATTCTTGTTGCTAAATGAACCACCGCATGGGGAAAAAAAAATAGAATCAGGAGCATGGGTCAATGGGAAGCAAATTCAGATATGTTCATGATAATTTTCACATAACGTAATTAAAATAATCCTAAATAATATCAAATAATTTCATAACAAATTAAAATAAAACATAATATTTTGGTATGTACCATACCTACAATATGCTAAAATAATGCATAACAAATATTATTAAAAAATAACAAATAAAACAAAACAAAACAACACAAAATATGCATAACAAATCAAATCAAATCATAAAAAGTACAGAACAGAAATTATAAAAAATTTAACTGCCCACAAAATTCGTACATTAATATAAAGTTATATAACTTCACTTTTTAACAATACCCACGTATTAATAACTGCAATAAAAAAATAATGAAAATAATACGTATTGTAAATAAAAGGTACAAGTAAATGATATGGTATAGCATGTGGACCATAAATTTCTCCACAGATCATCCCTTGTTTCCTTCATATTTTCTCAAAGCAAAATAACCAATTTCTCCCCTTCCTTGAGTATTGACCATACTATTTAATCTATCCACTAGTGCATAATCTTCGACCGCTTTTGGAAGCATTAAAAAATTGATCCTGCAAAATAGCTTCAGAAAACGAGGTCCAATAAGGTAAAATATGTCATTATTCACCACGAGGAGTGCTACGCTCCCCAGAAAAAAGTCCCGAAACTCTCTTGAATTCAAAATCAAAAGTTATGATTCACTTGAGGTTTTAGATCCTACAAATTCAAGTAAATCATAACCTTTGATTTTAAATTCCAGAGAATTTTGTGGTCTTTCTTTCTGGGAGCCTAGACTTTCTCTATTCACCACACCTCTATTGATTTTGTCCAGAGCACTGAAATAACTTTGCATAAATACAATATGCCAAACCAGCATCCTCTTTCCCTTACAACAGCACTTTTGGGACATTAGGCTTGTAATGCAAATACATGATAAGTTAAAAGTGGTAACTAACCGGGACAAAAAGAAAAAGAAAACTACCGAATACTTCTCTCGATACTTTTCCAAAGAGAAATCGTCCAAGTCGTCAGCATGCATCTGTCTGAACCAAAAATATATGCCAGAAAAGATGCTGCTTCCATTCACTGAACACACAACCAAATTTTTTTTCATCCCATAAATCATGCATAAAAAAAAAACTACCACTGCATGGAGTGAACTCTCCGGAGGACACGTGGTGGCCTTCGGGTATTCACAACTGGAACCACTTTTTCCATGAGCTGCAAAGAAAGAGAATTACCAATTCAGTAAACTGGTAAAATTGTCAAACCAAGGATCTAACTCCAAACTGTGTATACCTATAGAATCAAGCAATACACAAGTGAACAGGCATCTCCCTTCAGCCCCCACCCACCCCTCTTTTTCCAAGTATACAACAGAGAAAACACACCAAAAATCAGAGAGCGGCAATATCTTGTGAGCCACAGTAACACAAATCACAAAATGACAAACTGCAGGGGACTTGATCCTAAAATTCCGACTTCTTAAAGTTAGAAAATAACTCAAGTTGCAATGTGAAAAAACTCAATCGAAAACCCAGGACTTCGTAAAGGAATTCATTAGAATAACGAACTGAGGAAGAAAGTTATGCATTAGATTCGAAATCTTGGGACTTTCTTGAACCTCTTCCGGTATTAAAACGTTACATTCACTTATAAATTGAAAAGCCCAAAAAAAAGGAAAAAGAAGGGGAAAGAACTTGAAGAATTGCACGATTTCCTACCACCAGGAATAGAAAATGATCATGACAAATAGTACACTAGCCCCTCGTAGTAATATTCACCATGAAAAGAGCAGTTTAGATTATTAGGACAGATTTTGTTTTGTTTCAAAACAGTAACGGCCGTCTCTTTTACTTTGAGTCTAGTCAATTTACAGCCTTGAGATATGTTTTGTACTTTTGTTCATTAAGTGGTCATATGTTGGGCAAATGACCACTGTATGACCACTGAAGCAACATGACAGATATGCAAGGTGATCCTAGCTTTCTTAGGGCTCTTCCCCCTTCTCTAATTTCCTTCTTTGCAGGATGTGAGTTCTTCTATCTCAAGAAACTCTCTTCATCAGAATGATTGGAAGCTGCAAATTATTTCACTAATGACAAACTTAACAACTGATCGGGACCATTAGGGAAAGTATTCAAAGTACACAAAATATTAGAACTTTTGTATAGAAAAGGTTAGGGAAGTTATATTGGATAAGAAATACATAAGCATGCGACAGCACGGAAGTTCTAACTCCATTGGTTGGAGGAAGAAAAGATAAATTGATGGAAGCCACCCAGCCAACTTTGTGATCATACCTGCTTAAACCGTTTCCTAGTTCGCTCTGCCTGCAATCAAAAGCCTTTTATCAAGTTCATATGTTTCAATGAACACAAGGTGAAAAACAGATATTTTGATGTTGCAACCAGCCGAAAAGACAAAAAACAGAAGTGAAAGAACCCACTCCTGACCATCAGCTCTGTTAAGGGAGAAATCACTCTTGAGCATCAAGATACAGTGCTCAAGAATGCAATTATTGCTGCACATGTATGAAACACAGAGAATTAAATTTAGCATGAAGAGTTAGTCAAGGAGTATCCAGAACATATCAAAAGCAGCACTGCTCACAATTAGAAAAAATGAAACACAAAAAGATTGAAGGGAAAAAAGTTTATACAGTGCAAACTATGAAGAGTACATTTTGTTCCCTTGAACAATTTGAACAGCACAACCACAGATAACATGCCTATACAATAAGCTCAGTTCATTTAGTTAAGTGGCTCAAACAAGGAAAACATGCTTAGGAACTTCATTTATTTCTTCTTCACGTTGGCTCTATAGGTGCGTTGCATACTCATTTGAGTCAGACTAATCTGCAAAGATGCATATATTCACCGAAACCAGGTCCATTGGTCAGCCAAGCTAGGATTGAGACACAGGTGTCTGGTTTACAAGGCACCAGTTAAGCAAATCACATACCTATGCACGCGGAGTAACAAGATGTCTGCATTGTGAATACGAAGTAAAGACTCAAGGATGCCTACAAAACTCAATTCAGACACAACATAATTATCACAACATTGTAAGTTGTCTTTTTAACAAAGACTTTACAGATATTAAGTAAAGAAGCTTGTGTACTCCGCAAATGCTGTCATACGAGTACTGAGTATTGATACAATACGGGTACAACTCTAGTACGACAAAATAAGTACCCGGTATGCCAAAAATAGATCGGGTACATTTTGATTTCTGGGTACAGCATGGGTATAACATGGTATGAAATGGGTACTTCTGTGGGTACTGCTCTGGTATGGTTGTTTTTTCATTTTTGCTTTTTCTTATGTTCTAGAAGCTTAATACAAACAACTAATAGTTTTTTTCCCCTACAATTTTAAGATCCTTTTTCTTTTTGTCGTTATTTTCTATTTTAAAAAAAACTATTTTGAAGTCCTAAGAAAAAATTGAATATTTGGGAAGTTTAACAAGTAAAAGTGGACATAACATGTTTAAATGAAAAAAATCTTATTTCTTTTTGGAATTGCGTTAGGCAAATATAACAAAAAGGTAGAAAGATGAGAAATTCTCCGAACTACTGAATTTCAAGCAGAAAATGAGTTCTAGTATAAAGTAATACATGCGCTTCAAATTTTTCAGGAATAGTTCAACTCGTGACTAAGATGGTAGACAAACGGTAGAGGTTGAACATTACAAGATCAAGATGAAGTATTCTTGGATTTGTAGTTAACTTCATGGTATAAATCTATATACACATGTGTATAATATATTATTTAATTACTTAAAATTTTTAAGACGTACCTAGTACCCATAACGTGATTTCTTTAGCGTTTCCGTACCTTGGTACCCGTATCGCACAGTGTCCGTATGGTGCTTCATAGAATTTAAGTAGCAGCTAAAAAGTAATATACTAGGACATATAATTCCATTAACCTAAAGAGTATATTACTGCAGCATTGGTCCCATCATTTCTCGTAAACTGCAGATGTATTTGTCTCTCCTACCAGCAAACTGCATGAAATAGTTATAGTTTATAGTGGTGCATTTACAAGGAACTTTACAAATAAAGATACGGATCTCTGCAATTACACACCTAGACGCAGACTAGAACCACATTTTTGTTTGTTACAGAGCAACTATTGAAGATAGCTCCAAACTGAGGCAAGGAGTACAAAGCTACAACATTTTGATAAGAGAAGTCGACCTTAATAGCAAAATAGTACACACTAACCTCAAAGACCAGCAATTTGACTGCTCATATCTTTTCAAAGGTTACTTTGGTATGTATTGTCTGTAAAGATGCTGTAGTTCCATCAAAATAGGAGACCCGGTAACCCATGAGGGAGAATACAAAGAAGCCGCAAGGGGTTTCAAGTTTATGAAAGAGATAATATCTTGCCATGATAAGCAGGCCAAAATGACTACAAAGCAAGTCATGGGAGGAATGCCATGAATTCAAATGCATTCAGCAAAAAACCTAACTCATAATTCCAAATGTTAATATGATCCATCAACATACGAGAGCATGTTTGTATGACGACACATTCAACATAAAACAAAATAAAAAAGAAGCCCACCAAGCAGGAAATGGTATGACCATAAGTGACATGTAGGCAACCAGGCGATATTCAGGTCAAGGAGAGCACTACGTAAGGTAAGGAGGTAAATTATCCTAGTAAACGCAACTATGACTTGCCAAAGAGATTAGGCTGAAATAATGGTTGGGATCATTCAATTCTTGGAAGAGACTTTTAGAGTAGCTCAGTGGCGACCCAACAAATATTTTGTGCTTGCTTGCAATACAACTGATACATTCTTTATCCAAGAAAACAAGTTATGATCAGCTGAATACACTTATTTTGAAAAGACACTTCATATCACAATAAAATTATATGGCCCAAGCATGAGCATGTCTTTGACATCTAGCTTCACTGTCAAGCATGCTTTCTACGAGATACTCTAACTAGATGAGCAGGAATACTCTGGTCATTACTGAAATATCTCGGCACACAACTACTATAAAATTCTATATTGACTTTGAATGTGCTACATGAAGGTGAAGCAAAACCCAGGTCCATCTTGCAACCAAAAAAAAAAAAAGAAACTCATATTAACATAATCATAATTCCATAGAACATTTCCATTATTTAATGACAACAAGAGTGTAGCAGCTAACAGGGAAACACAATTCCAGCAAATTCTTTAGATTTCAAATTTTACCTTCTCCTTCAGCAGCTTCACATTTTCCTCCTCTAGTTTCACTGCCAAAGATTCTAGCTCAACTTGGTATGCCTACAATCAAAACCCAATAAACCATAACTCAATCAAGTACATTAAAATCATAAACCAAAGAGGGCAGCTATATGACCAACTTTCATACCCCTTTAAAGCATGTCAGGATTCAATAACTCAATAAGCATATATTTTCTGATAATGAAACAAGCTAGGACACGTCGATTAAATGATGACATATAACGGTCACGGAAAATCTGTTAACATAGTATCATTCCTCTGAAACAAAAGGTTCGTCCAAAAAAAACTTCACCTGCTTTCTCTCCCTAGACCTGGCTGCAGACTCTCTGTTCTTAATCATTCTACGCTGTCTCTGCTGTGCAGTTTTATCCAACGGTTCTAGAAGAGCTCGCCTCTTCCCTCTCACTCCAATCACTTCTCCTCCAGTCCCAAACCCTGCTACTACTCCATCACTAATCTGCCGCGACGGAAACGGATTCATCGCCATCGTATCAAACGCGTATATACCTCCGCTCAACCTCTCCTCCGGCCTTAGTTTGACATCCTCCTCCCCCTCCACTGCATCGGCCTTTGCGAGAAAGTCCTCCAACGTCATCAACTCATCCGGCGCTTCCTTCTTACACTCTCTCCGGCCGGCCACGATCTCCTTCCACACGTCGTCTACCGTCTTCTTCTTCGTCTCATCATTCGTCGTCACGCTTCTGCTCTCCAGCGGGTGAATTGCCGTCGGCGTTACGACGCCGTTAGCCTCGTTGTCGCTAATCGCCGTCACCGCCCCGGCGGCGTCCAATAACGTGATCTCGGCATCGAGAAGTGAGCTCTCGGCGGCGGTCTGGTTTTCGCCGAAGAGGTTGTTCCTGAGTAGGTTATCGACGGTCATCGAGCCTAAAGTACTGCTGCCCTTGATCCGATGGTGATGATTGTTGTGGTTTTGAAAATCGGATATCGATGAAGATTTCGCAGATGCTGAAGAAGAAGAAAACCTTTTTAGTCTTAGATCCGAATTTCTCGAAGCCGAAGACGACAACGCTTTCGACGATGCCATCTCTCGTGTAGCGGATTTCCAGGGACTTTAAAGTAATCCAAATTCTCAACTTTCTCTAGATGGAGTGGAGTTGTGTATTTATCGTTTGGCAAAAGCTAAAAACCGCCCAATGGGCGTTGATTAATGTTGAATCACACATCAAACAATTAGAAGTCTCTCTTTGACAGATTTCAATCAAAGGATGAGGCTATGTCCGTTTACTTGGTTGAAAAAAAAAATTAAATAAGTTTTTGAAAAATATAAATATTTTTATTTTTTTTCAAACAATTTTATTTTTCTATAAAATAAGTGAGAGAAAAAGACATTTCGGAAATATTATTAAATTTTTTTTGAAATACTTATACCAAATATCTCAGAATTTTTTTTTCAAAAATCGTTTAAAAAACACTCAACCGAACACACTCTAAATTTTTCTCAATTATTTTAAAAAGAGAAATGCTGTGGGTACTAATATATTTGTACAAAGAAGTACAAATGTTCCTTTATCTCTTGATATTCTCTTCTTGAGAGAGCTCTTTTTTTTATATTTGTATTTATTTGTACAAAATAAGTACTCATAGTAAAAATTATACAAAGCACCCCTTTTGTAATAAAAATTTACAAATAACTTTTAACTGCTAATTTATTCAAAGTAAACTCTATCATCTCATTGCACTTATATCTCTCAACTCATTCACATCCGGTCACCCTAACTTCCTAGGGTCCGAATTTTTGGTGTATTAAATAATTGGAGTGTGTTATATGGTCGAGTGTGTTAAATAAGACAGATTGATTCACATTAATGTGATATTTAAAGACATCGTATTCAATAAGACAGGAATCTATTTGCCTTAACTCAATTATTTTTAAGTATGTTTTGTTTCTATTCAAATTTTTTTCACATTTATTATTTTGACCTCAAATTTTTGTGGATTATTAATAAATCTCAATAAAATGAATCTAGAAAGTATAAAATTATGTACAATAGTCTAAAAACAATCATTAAAGACGACGAATAAATACAAAAAATGATATTTTTGGATTATTTTTATTATTTTTGGATTTTTTTCATAATTTCTCGTTGAGACGAACCAATAATCCACAAAAAAAAATTTACAAAATTCTTGCACATGAGAACAAAAAAATAATCAAATAACGAGTCACGCCAAACCCAAGATTTGATGGAGGATTATTTTTAGTTTGTTAAGCAAGGGTATTTTTGCCCTTCATCATAGCTTTAATGTATTATTCTGTTAGTTTTTGAAGTAATAATGTTATCAGATAAAATTATATATTTTATATTTTCTAATTTGGCTAATAAATATATCAAACTAACATATCATGTTATCTGACTCGCCTATTAAAAAAATAACTTTATCTTTTAGTATTGAAACTAAAATTTTATTGGATAAAATTACCTGTTAGTGTTTATCAGTTAATATCATCTGTCGCTTTTAACAGATACTTTAAATTTATTAGTTAACATCATCTGTCGCTTTTAACAAATACCTTAACAAACAACGTTATTTGTTAGTTTTCGAAGTAATAATATTATCTGATAAAATTATCTTTTCACGTTCAAGGGCAAATACGTCTATAAAACGACCTTAAACGTTAAAACTTCTCAAATAATAAACTCTGACTTATAAATTAAATTAACATGTCGTTAATGAGTCAAATCAATTCAAATTTGTCATTTTAGCCAATTTTCTGTTTAATTAATCCTATTATCACTTTTTTGGGTTATTTTTTTTAACTTTCATCAGATTCACATTAAACTTTTTAGACTAATCATTTGTTTAAAAAAATGTAGTAAAAAGTTATGACAATTTTTTTTTTTAAAAGTTCCCTAAAAATTTGAATATGTTGATTTTCCAACTACCCGAGCGCGAGCATCTCCAAACCACTAATATGTATATCCTGTTAGTAATAATAACTAATTCAAGCATCATTTTCTATTTCCAATCCATTCTTCAGTCATTTTAGGCTCCTCTTGGCTATAGCTACATTTGACTAGTTTGGAGAGACTAGACAAATAGAATGAATAGTTCAAATTATTTCATCTCAACCTATGAATATAAATTCAATATTAAATTATTTCATCTCAACCTAGACAAATATAAATTATTTCAGAACAAGTTCACTTCAAAGTCTCATTTTGCTACAAAGACAACTGATAGTAAGGATCTGAGGTGCAAAAGGTTCAAAAGGGGGTTTAAGAGAAATATCCAAAAAGAGGGTGCCACTAAAAGTTTAGGTCTAATGGGACTTGGTGGAGTGCTGGTGAAGGCCGATAGCTAGAAGAAGGACAAGCTGGTTAGTGAGTCTGTATCAGTGGGGACTAGAGGTTAGGAGAAGAAGAGGCAGAGGGAAGTCAACTCACAATTGAAGGGTAATCAAAGGCAGACTGTCTATGCACCACTAGTTGTCTCTACGGGAGGGAATGCACATCGTGAGTTAATATGCTACAAGAGTGGGCAACCTGACCATAGGAGGGCAAAATGTCAACAGGCGACACAACTACCTTTGACATTTTCTCCAATTGTTCGACCACTTGTCTACTACAAAATCCAGAAGGGCATACTCAGTGATTTTGCCCCCAATGACAAGGTAGTGCCTTTGTGGGGGGTTTATGCAGACTCAAACCACTTAGTTGATATCCTTCCAGAAGAGCTCTGTACCAGTGCAGAAGGTGGGGGCAACCTAGTCCGCTCAATCAATACAGCGAAGGCAAGGGACTAGGGGTTGTGCCTATGGAGTCGCAACACTAGAGGTAGAATTAGGGACTTCTGCGGTCCAAGGTATATTTTTTCTATTCCACACCTTGACTAATGTCTCATTTGACACAGTGCTACACATTCTTTTATTGCATTTAGTTTTGCATCAATTGTGGGTCTAGAAGTCAGGTTATTAGATTCTTCCTTATATGTAAAGACACATGTTGGAGATAATGTAACTCTTAGTCATGTGTGTCAATCATGTCAGGTTGTGATGGCCAACCCTAGTCTCTCTTTTGACCTAATAGTGCTGGATATGACTGGTTCTTATGTCATTTTGGGTATGGACTAGTTGACATCCTATCGAGCTACTATCGATTATTATCGGGGTGTGGAGACTATTTGTACTCTGAGGGGGGAGATTGTTTTCATTTTTTTTGGGAGATCGTTGTAGTATTCATCCTATTGTTTACGGTGGTATTTGCCATGAATTGAGAAGATAAGGGTAGTCGGTGCCAAGATGACTTATTGTCTGTAGTGTGGGATTTTCTATATGTCTTTTATGGAGAATATCATGGTTTTGCCCCCTGAACAAGAAGTGGAGTTCTCGATCAATCTTGTGACAGAGACCTCACCTATTCCCTTAACACATTATCACGTTGCTCCAACGGAATTAATAAAATTGAAGGTTTAGCTTTAGGACTTACTTCCTCCGTCCCATTTTCATAGTCCATTATTCCAATTTGAGATGTCCCAAAATAAAAGTCTACTTTTCAAAAATAACAATTAAAATTTGGTTAAATTTTGTTTTTGCCCCTTAGTTTAAATAAAACTTGTATTGTACACATCAATCAAGTCAAGAACATATTTGGAAAGAAATTAAATACTTTTTGCAGCAACTATTATGTTTGCCCAAAATATTAGAATTTCAAAGAGGGACTATGAATTTGAGACAGAAGGAGTATTAGGTGAAGGGTTTATTTGGCCGACTACTTTTCCTCGGGGCACTCTAGTCCTATTTGCTAAGACGAAAGATAGGTCATTGTGTCTGTGTGTTGATTAAAGATGATTGAATCATGTCACGGTTAAGAACAACTATCCTTTGCCTAGGATCGATGACTTGTTTGATCAACTCAAAGGCTCTCAAATATTCTCAAATATTGATTTGAGGTCAGGGTATCATCAATTGAGGGTCAAGAAGGAGGCTGTTGTCAAGACAACTTTTCAAACTCGGTATGGTCATTATGAATTTGTAGTAATGTCGTTTAGTTTGATCAACACACCTACTGCATTCATGGATTTAATGAATTGACTCTTTCATACTTATCTTGATCAGTTTGGGATAGTATTTGTAGATGATGTTCTGATTAATTTATAGTCTTAGAAAGAAATAGCACAAGGAACATTTAAGGTTCACATTATAGATCCTACAGGAACATTACATGCATGCCAAATATTCCAATTCAACGTTTTGGCTCTCGAAGGTGAAATCTCTTTGGTATGCGGTGTCAGGGGATGGGGTTGTTTGTAGATCCATTCAAGATTGATGCGGTGCTGACTTCAAAGCCACCCAAGAGAGTTTTTTGAAATTTGTAGTTTTCAAGGATAGATCGACTACTGCTGACGTTTTGTTAGAGACTTTGCAGGATTAGTTACGCCAATGAATCAACTCGCTTGGAAGGGGATCAGGTTCAAATAGAATGAGGCTTGTGAGCTAACTTTCCAAAAGTTGAAAAAGAGGTTGACATTGAAACCAACATTAGTGATACCTGAAGGAGATTAGGGCTATTCTGTTTATTGTGATGCTTCATGGGATGGATTGGTATGTGTGTTGACATAAGAGGAAAAGATCGTGGTTTATAACTCTTGTCAAATGAAAACTTACATGCGCAGTTATCCCACTCATGACCATTAGTTGGTAGCAATGATCTTTGCACTCAAGAGTTGGAGACAATGTTTGTACGGTGAGCGATTTGAAGTGTTCTCATATCAGAAGAGCCTCAAATATATCTTCTCTAAGAAGGACTTGAATATGCGCCAGCAGAGACGAATGGAGTATGTGGAGAACTATGATTTTCACTTGCAGTATCATCCAGGTAAAACAAATGTGGCGGTCGATGCATTAAGCAAAAAGCTACTTTACAATTTGGCTTATGAGAGAATAAACGCTAAATGTTATGCCTTGATCACCGAAACAATCGATTGATTAGAAGTTGACAATTAAATATAAGTGCGGTTATATTTTGTGCAATGATTGTATCAAAGCTACAGGTAGTACATGATTGGTAAAGGGTGGTGGGCCTTGCAAAATAGACAAGTGATTTGTGTCCTTAGTCCTTATGTTTTGGTGTTGATGACCCTGCTCCTGAATATATACGGTGCTGTATATCATAATTGTTTTCGTTGAAATTTTTGTAGTGTCATCAGCACCTGTAGAGCTTGTTCATAGTGATATTTTTTTTTCAATTTTATTGGGTTTTTGCTATCGAAAAGTTAGATTGATTGTTTAATAATCAATTGAAATGTATATAAGTTAGGGCGGAAGTGACGAGTCACCAGGAAAAAAAATAAAAACAAATTAGAATACATAACTGCAAGTAACGCTTGATACAATTTTAAAGCAATTTTGTTTTTACGGCCAGCTCATCGATCATATTATTTCCCGTGAAATTATCACAATTATATTCGATATGTAAAGTTATGCTCCTATAACTATTGAACGACAAGCTTTAAAGAAAAGGCAACCTAAGATAAGGGGCCGGGCTACGTCCCAGATGCAGTAAAGTTCCCCGGCTGGAGAGAGCTCTTCAGCAATTTAGCTTAAAGTTGATGTACATACTACTCGTCAGACAAGTAACTTAGTGGCCTCCCCATAGAGAAATTATCCAGTGGATCATCTGAGTGTTTTGTGTGTAATGATGGATTGCCTACAGTTCACCAACGGTATATGCCTCCATCTCGAACTGCCCGATACATCACCATCAACGGAGAAAAAAACCTTATAAAAAAATGAAAGTTTTGTTGACTATCATTCATTAGGCAATAAATAAGGCAATAAATAATATGTATATAATGTTAAATAAATATAAATATTAATATATATTTTATAGATATCGATATCTTTTTTATATAGACTAATGGATGATAAATAATATTTTTAAAAAAAATAATTATAAAAAGAAGAAACAATTATGATTGTCACAGTTATTTAGGTATAGAAAATTAACCATTACCTCGTATTCATCGTTTATTTTCTCAAAGTGCATTGAAATCAATATTTGTCGCTTGCCAAACAAGAAAACTATAATTGTCAACCATATTTGAAAATGGAAAAACAAATATGACAAAACCATGTTGCCAATTTGATGTATTTTTTTTTTTCCTTTTTGTGAATTGTAATCGGTGATCAATTGGACCATCTAAAAGTGTACCACTTTTTTCCTTTTGTTGCTTGAAAATGTTAGGAAATAGTTCAATACATTACGTACATACTTTTCTTTTAATGGCCTCGTAATTAATTATATAATATTTTGTATAAAAATTCATGTCATTAGCCTTGAATTCTTTTCTTTATTTTTGTTTTGTATAAGAGTACTTCCTAATAAATACCAAGGGGTTGTCTGTGTACTAGAAATCAAGGCAAACTGTAAGCCTAGACATCCTGAGGTCGAATCTCGGTAACTGCAAACTTTGGGGCTATTAGAAGTTTACTCGGTTGTTAACTTCAAAATCCCAATGACTAATCGGCATTAGGTGGGGAAACCCCCCAAGCAATACCAGCTTGGTCCCCCAACCGTTCAGATATCTCGGCTAAGAAAAAAAACTGGACATAAATTCAAAGAGATGAAAATGAGCACATATTGTTTGTGTTTGTGTGTGTGTGTGTGTAGCAATAATTCCCAAAAATGTTAAGATGCAGCGGCAATAATGGGAAAGCACGTAGTGTGACCGGAACACCTGATGACTTGTCTAAAAAAAAAGGATGCATAGAACTTGATTCAACGTGAAAAACACAATCTTTAACAAATGCATGCATTTTTTTTGTGGATTTTAAAAGTTAAAAATGATATTCTTATGAATTTACAAAACACAGATAGAAGATGAAACTTTTGTGAACTTGTTTCATCGAACTCAACATTTTTCCATGGTTTCCAAATAGGCTTGAAAACTTTTATTTATAGACAAAGAGGAAAGAAAGACGATGCAACTGATTACAACTAATTTTCCTGCCTAACACTTTCACACACAAGCACACAATCAGAATAAATTGTAACAGACTGTAACAAACTAAACCATCAGTTGATGAGCTGGACTTGATCCGGATTGCTAGCTTGGCAATCCATGACACTTCATTGTATCCAATCTTTGATCAACAGATGACACACTTGTTATGAGCTGAGAATTTGTAACAGATTAGCTAGAGTTAGATGTGAGTCTTTCATTATGTTCTGTTAGCTCAACAGACAAATTAACCTAGGAAGTTGAGGATTGGAGCTAGCTCTCGATTATTTTGCTTCCTTTGGAAGGTTTAACAAGAAAGCGTGAAGTATTCTTTGGTTTAAAAGTCTTCACATAGAAGTAAAGTAACTAAAGCTGTCCTTTTATATATAATAAACTCCAACCAACGTACCATCATCATCTACTCGTATATACTCTCAAAACATTTATTCAGGCAAAATTTAAAGATTCAAAGATCGATGAACAATAATATGGGTATGGAATTTGACAACCAAAGCTGTCCTTTTATATGTCTATGTTAAACTTGGTCAAGAAACAAATGTTGGATGCCTATACATATACTACTATTTGTTACACTACGATTAAGCATGCTTTACTTCTTCCTTACTCTATACTGGATGTTCATCTTATTTGTTAGTTTCTTCCCCCTCTTACTTTCCACTTACTTCATGTTCTCCTTTGTATCTTCGGAAAATATGCATGCGGTTATTATCTATTTTAACTTCTTCATTAGTTGGCACTTTGAATCTAGACCGTAATCTTACCAATAGTTATGCATCTATTCTATCGTTATCACTCATAACCTAGACAATTAACTCATTGTTATTTCTATTTTTTATGTTGCAGAGACAAAGAAATTAAGGAATGTCTGCGAAAACCTCAACGTTAATGAGGAATACAATTGTGCATTAAGGACAAAATTGTAGGCTGATTTTTTCACCAAAGCTCAATCACTAGTCAATAAGCCATTGTCTCCACTTTGCTCCCACCAAAGATTTTCTGAATTCCTCCTTGAACCCGGCCAAGAAACTACCGCTCACATTCTTGAATCGGGAATCCTTTCACACAAATCTGATCTCAAAGTCCTTATACTCGACTATTTTCATATAAGTGTAGATGCTTCAAAAATCTGCAGCCACCTCCTTCAAAACACCAACCAACTTCAATCTAACCATTTTATGTTTTTTCAAAGGATAATTGACATCGTTGATAACTATTCTGATCTTCATGCCCAATTTGATTCCATTATTTCAGAGCTACGTACGTTCATTAGCTTTTTTTAGCAATCCATTTTCTAATCTCAGTGAACAGGATTTTAAATTTATTCGCGAAAAGTATTCAATGGTATTGCACCATATGAAATCAAAAAGGACGAAAGTGGCAAGGAAAACCCAGATGATCAATTTGTTCAACAAGTCAACCGGGATCTGTGCAACTGTGGCTTGTGGCTTGTTAGCCATGGCAACTATAGTTCATGCAGCGCACACGCTTAGTGCATTAATTGTTATGGGACCCGCAATTCTCAGCTTACCCATCCAGCCATTAAAGACTAAAATTCTAAATCTTAATTTTATGAGGGTAGGGGTTAATTCTCAAGAAAGTTGGGGAGCAGTTTGATGTAGTAGCCAAAGGAACTTATATTTTTTATAGGGATTTTGACACAATGAGTCGACTTGTTTCCGGGCTCCATGATGAGATCGATCACAACAAGGGTATGTTGCAGCTGTGTTTGGGAGAGGAGGGAGGAGGAATTTTCTATGCAAGTGTTGAGGGAACTTAAGAAGAGTGCTGTTGGGTTTAGCAAACAAATTGAAGAACTTGAAGAGGACGTGTATTTGTGCCTTGTGACCATTAATAGAGCTAGAGCTTTGGTAATTAAGAAAATTTCAATTGAATTCAACATATAGTGCGGAAGCATTGGTGCAGTAGCTAATACTCATGTGGTTTATTGCTTTATTGTGTATTCCTTTGATATGACGAGTTATATATATTCTGATTTGTATTTGAGAAAGTATTCCTTTATCTTTTGTTGCATGCAAATTAATAGCTAGCTAATGAATGGGAACAATAGTAATTCATGTTAACTAGGTTGGAAATGTGAGTACCCGAGATTCGATGTTTATTATTTTATGTGGAGGATCGAAATGCAGGGGCCGACCCATCGTCGGTTAAATCAGAATTGGACTAGGCAAAGGAACATGGGTTGTGTCGGTACCTTGGAGCTTAGGCCGAGGTATTGACAAACGAGCCTTTCTTTGGACAGGTTGGCATGACGATAGTGGTCCGACTTTGGTATCATAGGGCTTCGACCAAGAAAAGCCGAACGGGTCTACCACGAGGAAGACAAAGTCTTTGTTAAGTGCTGACCTATCGGCCTGCCGTTCGGCTAAGGGCTAAGGCGATGGAACTTTCTGGAGTGATGGCATGTTCCAATTAGGAAAGTGCAGATTAAGGCATCAACTAAATTTGGGAATACACTGTGTTTGGGAATGTCAGCTCACATGAAAAGATTGTGATTTGATATCAACGAATAAGGGAAGAACTCCTGGAGATTGTATTACTAAATATTGAACTCGATGGCTTATAAATAAGAGATCATGGGCTATTAATCAGGTACGCTATCATTAACTGTGCAATTACTATTGTACTTTGATCTTTCAGTGTTCTGACTTTAGTATTGGAGTGCCATTAGATTGGAAACAACCTATTGGCGCTAATTGGCTGTCCATTGCGCAGGTTATTGGAGCGATTCAGACGAGAGAATATTTTTAACCCCCACAATTGACGAATCCGCTGCAAATATTTTCAATCATCTGAAGAGCAACAATGACTGAAATCAAAACCACCAGAATCGATAGAGAGGTATAGGCAGGCACTTCTACCTCTGAGGGCAAAGGCCCCCTCCCCGTTGGCGACATACGATCTGAGGAACGACCTATAGCTGCACCCCAGAAGTCGACCACTTGTGAGTATATCAAACAGCTAAAGCGGGATGTGGAGAAAAAGGGATGAAGCCCTAACCAGTCTGCACTTGGAGCTCATCCAGCTAAGAGCGGGCATGTGTAAGAATCAGGCTCAGGTAGCGAGTCGAACTCAAGACAAAGAATACACCAGAACCATCACTCCATCCCATGGAGAGCATTCTAAAAGCATACACATGTCACTAAGGTTAGGCTCTAGGACCTTGACCAATTGTCAGGACTGTCGCGCCCGGAAATTTCCTCGGCCCCCCCTTGCAAATAATGAATTGTCGAACGGGGCAGAATAATTTCTTAACTTGATATGTGATGAAAAATAAAAATTGTTTAACAGCTGAGACTTATTTAAAA
>JABCMJ010000489.1:0-48725 GCA_014822125.1 Arbutus unedo
CCCGAACTACGCATAACTTTGCCATTTAAACCTGAAATTGAGCACAAACACCAAAACACCACGTGCACGCATAAAATGGAACAATTAATCTATAAACGCACGTATAACGCGCTAAAACCTCCTACTTAGGCGCTTATATCTACAATATTACGCGCCGATCATACCCCCAACCTGATTGCTTTTCCCACAACGAGCAAATTGACTGATTTGTCACGTAATTTACCATGCAAATTGACATGTTTACCAGTTGCCTTGCGTGGCCTTCAAATTTACCATGACCTAAGCAAATATACCATGGATGACAAGTGTTGCCATCTAGCGCACAAAATTACCATAAAATATGACAATTTACCATATGTTGTTTGTTATATCCGATTTCACCATGGCATAGGCAAATCTATCATAGATGACTGGACTTGATGTTGACCGGAAAATTTACACATGAACGTCAATTTACCATGATTACAGAAAGCGTCCCTTTGACTTATAGGTGTTGTACATTTCCATAAAATGTACCATATTATACTCCTGGTTGCAACTATTCATTATACGTGTTATAAGCAAATTTACAATGGACGACCATTCCTCATCTTTAACAGCAAATTTATCATGGTCGTCAATTTTACCATGATAAATTTTACAGGAAGTAGAAAGCCCATTATTTAAGATTATAAATTTTACGAACATTTTGTTAAGATGGTAAATTTGAAACATATAGAAATTTGATAGTTGTCTTTTTCTTACATCTTATAATTATGGTAAAATTGAACTACAAATGGTAATTTTTAATGATAATTTTTTTGCTTCCTAAACATCTATGGAAGTAAAACACCTATGGAAAGTGAAATTATGAAACGATTTGGTTCCTTGATTTTAGAGAATTAGTGGAAAACTAGAATAAGGCTAGTTTTAGTATTTTTTTAAATATGGGACCAAAACATAACTTCAAAAAGAGAATAGGATGAAAACCAACTTGACACTAAGAAATAGGACCAATAATTAAGTTCTCCAATATAAAAGGGGAAAAAAATATTTGAATAAAATAGGGATAAAATAGAGAGTCTGATACAAGAGACATTAGAAAATGCGATTTCCTAAAATAAAAAACTTGAGATTTTCTTTCTAATTTGGTCCAAAAAATAGGAAGATGCTCTGATTGACCTTGTCCCTTTGTATATTATAGAAAGTAATTATTTAAGATGATAAATTTTATGAATGTGTTGTTAAGCTGGTAAATTTGAAATATATAGAAATTTGATGGGTGTCTTCTTCGTATCTCTTATAATTATGATAAAATTGAACTATATATGGTAATTTTTAATAATAAATCTTTTTTATTCCTCAACATCTATGGAAATGAAACATCTATGAAAAGTGAAATCATGAAACGGTCTGGTCCCGTGATTTTAGGGAATTAGTGAAAAACTGGAATAAAGTTAGTTTTGGTATTTTTTTTTTAAATTTGGGACCAAAATGTAACTTCAAAAAGGGGATATGATGAAAACCTAATTGACACTAAGAATTAGGACCAATAATTAAGTTCTTCAATATAAAAAGAGAAAAAGAATATTTTAATAACATAGGGATAAAATAGAGAGTCTGGTAGAAGTGACATTAGAAAATGTGATTCACTAAAATAGAAAAGTAAGATTTTTTTCCCCTAAAATAGAAAAGGGGGATTTTCTTTCTAATTTGGTCTAAAAAATAAGGAGATGCTCTGATTAAACTTGTCCCTTTATATATTATAGAAAGCAATGATTTAAGATGATAAATTTTACGAATATGTTGTTAAGATGGTAAATTTAAAACATATAGAAATTTGATAGGTTTCTTTTCCGTACATCTTATAATTATGGTAAAATTAAATTGTATATGATAATTTTTAATGATAAATCTTTTTGCTTCCTAGACATCTTTGAAAATTAAACATCTATGGAAAGTGAAATCATGAAACGGTTTAGTCCTGTGATTTTGAGGAATTCGTGGAAAACTAGAATAAGGCTAGTTTTAGTATTTTTTTTAAAATTTGGGACTAAAACATAACTTTAAATATAGATAGGATGAAAACCTATTTGACACTAAGAAATAGGACCGATAATTAAGTTCTCCAATATATAAGTGGAAAAAATAATATTTTACTAAAATAGAGATAAAATAGAGAGTCTGATGCAACTGACATTAGAAAATGTGATTCCTTAAAATAAAAAAGTGTGATTTTCTTCCTAATTTGGTTCAAAAAATTGGAGGATGCCCTAATTAACCTTGTCCCTTTGTATATTATAGAAAGCAATTATTTAAGATGATAAATTTTACGAATATATTGTTAAGATGGTAAATTTGAAACGTATAGAAATTTGATAGGTGTCTTTTCCATACATCTTATAATTATGGTAAAATTGAAATATATATGAATTTTTAATGATAAATCTTGGGGAAGTTATATTTCAGTCAATTCTCTTAGTGTTTATTATGTTTTCATCCCATACACTTTAGCACATTAAGTTTCAGTCATTTCTTTTAAATAATACTGAACCTACCATCTGGTTAGTTTAACCCCAATTATAATCTAATCCCTAAACCCACGCCCATAATCTCTAAATACACAGCAACCAGAATAGGGTCGTCATCTCCGGAATAGGAAACGTCAATCCCAAAAATCACGGGATCGAGAAAAAATCGGCCAGCATCGTCCGTTTTGGGACCTCACGACAGATCTGGCTATTCGGATTCCATCAACCCATTGGTTTTCGTCGGAAGCATAGACCAAAAACGCATCACTTCGATGAAAAAACGACCACCTAATTTGACTGCTACCTAACCAGGACAACGACAGTCGAACGATTTTCGTCAGACTGTGGGCCAGGATGAGATACAAAATGTTGTGATACATGTTTGATTTGCATGAAAATGGCTCATACATGGTATATTTAAAGAAGAATGTATATGGTACGATTTGAATGATGATGGGTATGAATGTTGTTACTACCATGTTTTGATTTGTACATTTAGTTTGCGTTCACTCGTGAATTAGGTGTTCATAGTCCTTTCACCTATTTGTTTGCCCCTCACGTTTGGGTTTCCTTGATATGCAATATGAATGTTGTCTATGTTGATAGTCTTGTGTCTTGGCCTGATGTTGGATTTTTGTGATTCGAAAGGGTTTTGTCTTTCAGTTTCTGTAGTTTATCATGTTGTTGCTGTGCAAAACAACATGTTGGAACCTCGATGTCCAGTACCATGCAAATTTACCATGTTTCGAACATGCTTGGTACATGTTTATTAAATTTACCATAATCCCTTCAAATTTACCATGTCGATTATCTTGATATCTGTATAGTGGGTCTCTTTAAATGTGGTAGTTGGCCTTAATTTTCTTGGTTTACTCCCGGTTTTTACACGAACCCAGTTTTCGATACTCGTTTGTATTATGAGAACCTGATAGTAGTTGAATTAAAAATTGTTCAAATTCAATAAGCCCGGCCGATACCCGTAGCTAGAGTGGTAGAAGGAAGGCTAATTTGATGAAATTTGCCATCACCCATTCTGTTATTTGCTGTACTACATCTTGCGAATTTACCATATGCAGCCACTTCAATCTTACCATTTGTGCATATTCCAAAATCGAATTTACCATCTGTGTTTGTTTTCAATCACTCGATTTGCGTGTATACATAAGTGCTATCGTGATAATATATGTTTACGTTGCTTATATTACATTTGTAATTGATGCGATGTCATTTTATGACTATCTTGATTTTGCGTTTGTTTTTTGTAATTTAGGTCGAAAGCTAATCCACGCTAAAGGCGGTGCAAAACTAACACCAATAAAGGGGTCAGACTCAGGCGTAATCAAGGGCAGTGATTCGACATTGAGACGTACTTGGTCTAGATCGAATGATAATAAAGGCAAGTCAGTTCACAGCAACACAAAGACGGTGTGAACCAAAATGACTAAAAAGGTTGACAGCAATGATAAAAAAAATAATTCAGTTGGCAGCAATGCGAAGATGCTGCATACTGGACGAACTAAAAGGGTGGACAACAATGATAAGAAGGGCAAGTCACGTGACAGCATAGCAAAGACGATACATACCAGAAGGATTAAAAGGGAGGAATCAGGAATTACACCTTATAGATCAAGCTTGGCCTGCACCGTGAAGTTAGTTGCTGATATTTAAGTGCATGAATGTCACGTGGCAGTTTTGAAGAGGACGCCCTTTGGGCCATTGTTCCATGCTAAAATTTGGAACAAAGTTACCGCACCACATCTATGGAAGAGTGACAAACTTATAGTTAGGAAAATAGAATCCTACCGGCTAGAACGATGATACTTTCTAATTGGTGGTCAGTACATCGAATTTACGAAATCAGACATTGTGGACATATTTGGCATATGGGGTGGGGATGAATCATTAAGTATAAGGTATAAGATGAAGAATGATGTAAAGATGGTGGGCAGACAAGGACTTGAGCAATTGAGGTTAACAACGCCAAACATTAAACAATTGTTAATGAAATACATACCGGGTAATACAAAAAATGACATATGTGATGTCGTACGACTCCTCTGTCTATATTTGTGCCATACGTTGTTCTTCCCAACGGGTTCGCAGGCAAAATGGGTTTATCTACAACGGATTGAAGATTTGGAAGCCATATGTTCATATGATTGGGTGGTGCTATATCCAGGATGCTTATGGCCTCGGTCCACAAATATCATCATCAACCACGAAACGTCTCTGGTTGCGTCGTGGCATTATTGGTAAGAATTTTGTCATTTCTCTCTTTAAATTACCATAAATGTGTGTTGGCATTCTTCTAGTTTTGGAGATCAAGTTTCTTTGGTTGATATGATAAATTTTTGTACATCTTAACGTGCGATCGTAGTCTTGTTCAGTGACTATTTCTGGTAAATTTACATATTAGTTATGATAAATTTATTTTTTGTTAAGCATGGGTGGTCTTGGTTCCTTTATTGGCCATGGGATTCTTGTAGTTTTGAGACTTAAACATTTGCTCCTAACACCTTTTAGATGTTATGAATTTTTTTCGTACATCTCAATGTAAAGTACACAGTCTTGTTTGGGACTGATCCTGATGATGGTAAATTCACATGTTTAATATAGTAAAATATAATTGCTTTTCATTAGGGGTGTTCTTGGTTAGTCTTTTCTTCTACGTACTTGGTTAGTCTTTTCTTCTACATACTGTAACTACAAGTGCTTTTGTTTGTTCCTATGATCTGCGTAATGATTACTACTTCCTGATGTTGGTTTTAATTTGTAGTACTGGTTATGTGGCCACACATCCGTTGTGCAACCGACACAACTTGATGAGCAACCACACTTTCTTCGGTGGAACTTCCCTGAAATGCTTACACGATTTAGTGATACATTGTTAAACTCCCATTGTGATGTGCAGGTTCCTTAAAATTAAGTAAGATGTTCAACTCAACCCCCCAAATATTACCGTTTAACTATATTTATTTTCAGTCAACATAACATGAATTTTATTTTTTTGTATGTATACATAACATTAGGTGACCACCAAGAAGTTGAATGTTAAGAAGAACTAGCTTACAAATGAACCCGAGGATGAAGGCTACGACGTTAAGTATGAGCAAGATGTATGCCTATTACCAATGTTAGTCAACTGATCACCAATTTGCCTCCGTGCTTACAAACATCTTAGTTACATTTATGCAAGGGCGATAGATGGAGGAGATGGAGTGGAACACGACTCTGGCGAACACACACCAAGCATGGACTATAGCAATAATTCTGATTACGGTTATTATCCGTTTGCTTCTTGTTTTTTTCACCACTTTGGGGCCCAAATGACATTTATTGTGGATCTTCGTAGGAAAGGAGCATAATGCGAATGAGGCCCCCGAAGATGATATTCCCGTAGGGGATACTGTGGAAGGAGTGGAGGATGAGGAGGCTAAATCATAGTTGGTCAGTGATCTCCGTGCCCAAATTTTGGAACTTAATTTGCTTATAGAGACTTTGGTTTAGAAGGAAAAGGAACAAGAATCCATACACGCCAAAGACATGAAAAAGAAGGATGCAGAAATAGTGAAGTTGAATGAGACAATAATCTATCTCTTCAATGAGAATTCCAGGTTTTCAGAAGAGTTGGATGAAATGGTTGTGCATTCTATCACTCAACAAAACACATAAAACAGTTGACAATGAAGTCAATGTTGTGCAGCGAAAGGATGCCACACAAGATGCCAAGTGATCTATGGTTATGCGTATCAAGACAAAATCGAGGAAAAATAAAGAGAAAGAGGGATTTGTTTACGAACAGGAAAGGAGGAAGCTTGCTACAAAAGAAGATAATGAGGGATAATGAGGGGGTCGTACGATTCAAACAAAACGTTGTCAAGACAAGTAAAAATATTCCTTTAGAGGTTTTGCGGGTACCTTCAAAACCAGTGTCCATGAATAGCATCAAAAAATGTGTTGTCCATCACTTGTTATCAAAAGAGGATCAACAAAAGATCAAAACAATATGGACTGATGTTGACACTAGGTATTTACCGGATAACCAATGGCTTAACGTGCCGCCTTAATTGTCTCCTATTGCCCTTTCCAGCTTCTGTTTGTCAATAAATATTTTTTCTTGCAGCAATTGCATATGGTCCGGCAATGAGATCAGTTCTTCTGTGTTTGTTGAAGATTTAAAACAACTTATAACAGACTCATCTATATCCAGCTTGGTGAGTACTAATCCATTTGACAAAATTTCTCATATTCAAGTCGAGTATGGCTGTATGTTGCCTACTTAATGCAGCAACCTGTTTTGTGATTCGCGAACTGTATTTTGATAATTTGGTAAATTTTGTAGTGATGGTATGTTTCAGTTGTTATGGTATAGCTGGTAGCGATGGTATATTTGTTGTATGAGATAAATTTGACAGTGATATTAGATTTGAGTCCTATGGTAAATCTAGCAGTTGTGGTATATTTAACTCTGATGGTACATTTGATAGCAATGGTAATTTAGCATCTTCAAAAATAATCAAATTTACCATCTAACATAACGATCGAATTTATTATCATAACGATAATTTATAATTAAATCTTGATGGATCATTTGCTTATATTTTCGTAGAGTGTTCAATCACTATTTCCCTATACGAATGCTAAAAAAGATGGAACAAAGGTAAAAAAATGATACTCACTGGATGATAAGAATTGTCTTCGGAACAAATCGTTTACGTATGACGATTAAATCTTTCTCGTAATTCATAACAATTAGTCTTCCTTCTTAATTCTTAGTCGGTGATATTAGGATGAATGGAAGTCCTAGTATTTTTCTAGTGAGGATTGAGTATATAATCACTAAATATATCTCAAATATTTTTAGGATTTCCATTGATTCTTGATTTTTGGGGATTCTATGATGAATATTTTTAGGACAAATATGACTTCCATTTATTCTTGATTTCCAATAATTATATGATGAATATTTTTATCGTATTTGGTTTCAAATTTGAAGCCTATAAAAATGGACATATTTTCAATGTACCAAATTGGGAATTATATTATATCACTTAAAAGGGACAAAAGGGTAAACATACTACTTAAAATAATGGCAAATACATCAACTTATATAAAGTTGGGACTAAAAGATAACTCTCAAATGTTGATGGAATGAAAACTTACGTTGCTTGCATAGATAGGATCCTAATTTAAATTACCATTTTATATTCAATTAAAATATTTTTTGTTTTCACCAAAAACATGAACGTTAAACACATTTGCAGACATTAAAAACCTAATGAAAGACTAAAACACTAACAAGAACATATGGTTATTTTCCTTCAGATACCCCATAATGAAATTTATTTTCTCTATCAATATTGACTTCCCTGCTAGCAACTAAGCAATTGGGCTGCAAAGAATATGATTCTGCCTAAATCACACGAGGAATCAATCACTACAGCCCACAATGGAGGGGAAAGAAATAAAAATAAAAAATAAAAATAAACTCTTATTATGCTACAGTTGCTCCTTAAATTTAGGGACTAAGCCCAATCCGAATTAAGTTTCTCTAAAAAGATTATATTCATTAGTCCAAGCCCAAGTCCAAGCCCCACGGCCCCCGAGCCCTTGCCTGACCCACCCGCCGGTTGGATGGACGGCGGCGGTTGCGCATGCGCGCATGTGGAAGCTCACCCGCTCATAAAATTTCTATGACCCTAAGGGCCAAGCTTTAGTGCAAAAATCCTAATAATAAGCTCAAGAATTTTTTTTTTCTCCAACTAATGTGGGACAAACCTGCATCCCACCTTTTACCAACATTCATGTATAAGCATGTAGCTCACTTTATGGATAATTTTTAATTCATCCAAAAATTGTATATGAAAACCAACCATATGAGTTCGCTCTTTACCCGGAAATGAACACAATGGTATATGGGACTACTCCATTCGAAGACGGGATCTCACTTAACTTGTAGCTCCAAAATGGAGGTTTTCAACAATTTTTCCATGTAGATCTCCTCTTTGAGGTCACCATCCATGAAAGCGGCCATTTGATGTATCTCGAGATTGTTCAACGCTGTAAACACGATCAACATCCAAATGGATGTTATCTTAGTAACAAGTGAGTAAGTATCAAAGTAATCCAAACTTTCTTTCTGTTTGTATCCTTTAACTAGTAATTTCGCCTTATATTTATCTATTAATCCATCCGTTTGCATCTTCCTTTTGAATATCTACTTGCATCCCAAAGGTTTGCAACCTAGTGGGAGATCTACAAGTTCTCATGTATGATTTTGCATAATTGACTCAATTTCACTATTAATGGCTTATTTCCATAATGGAGCCTCAGAAGAGGATATAACTTCTTTAAAGCTTTGCGGTTCTATTTCCAACATATAAGTAAGGAAATCTTTACTAAAAGATTTTACTGTTCTTACTCGTTTACTCCATCTAGACTTATCATCATCCTTGTCCACAACCTCTTTGGTAGGTACAATATCAATTTCCATATCATTAGTTTCCTTGGCGGAACTAATTACGGCTGTATTATTATAAGGAAATATCTGTTCAAAGAAAGTAGCATTCCTTGATTATCTCTAGAATTTCTGACTTAATGACAAAAAATCGATATGCATTGCTATTATTTGCATAACCGATAAATACATTATTAACAGTTTTTAATCCTATCTTAATCTTTTTAGGTAAAGGGACCGCCACCTTAGCCAAACACCCCCACACTTTCAAGTATTTATAGGAAGACTTGTGACCTTTCTACAATTCCTAAGATATTGCATTTGTTTTCTTGTGTGGTATCTAGTTCAGGATGTAGTTTGCAGAGAAAATTGCTCCCCCCACAAATTCTAACACAAACCTGAATTGATCAACATGTCATTCATCATGATCTTTAGAGTTCTATTTTTTCGTTCAACAACTCCATTTTGTTGAGGTGAATAAGGAGTTGTGGTTCAGTGAATTATTCCATGTTGAGCATAGAATTTACCAAAAACTGCTTTATACTCACCACCTATATCACTACGAACTAGCTGAATCTTTTCGCCAAGTTCATTTTCAACTTTATTCTTATAGTGAATGAATTTCTCTAAGACTTCATCCTTACTCCTGAGTAAGTACACATAGCAATATTGCGTGCAATCGTCGATAAAGATAATAAAATATTTCTTACCACCTCGAGTCTGCACAAATTTCAAATCACACAGATCCGTATGGATTAATACTAGAGGTTCTATGGTTCTTTCTACTCTGTGGAAAGAATTTTTTGTCAATTTTGCCTCAACGCAGATTTCACATTTATGTTCTGAGTTTATGTTAAATTTAGACAAATAGTCTAAGTTAATTAAACATCATAGAGGACTAATATTTACGTGTCCTAATCTAGTATGCCACAAATTAGAAGAATCAACAATATAAGCAGAAGATGTGTTAATTTCATTAGAATCCGAAGAGGCCGGAACCTTAGTTATTACTTTCATTTTGAACATGCCGTTATACATGTATCCCCTTCATACATACACACCATTCTTAGACAAGACAACCTTATCTTACTCAAATACTAGTCGGAAGCCATTTTTGCTAAGTAGTGATCCAAACACTAAATTTTTACAAATTTCAAGCACATATAGCACATCATTTAGAGTCACATCTCACCCAAAAGTCGTCTTCAAAATCACTTTTCTTTGCTTGTTGACCTTGGAGCTTGAAGAGTTACCCATAAAAAGTTGTTCGCCTGAATCCACCAATTAGTAGCTGGTGAACATTTTTCCGCCTGAGCATACATGGCGAGTGGCGTCTGTATCTATCCACCATTCTTTGGGATTTGAATCCACCATGTTGACTTTTGAAACCACTGCTGAGAGGTTCAGTTCTAAAACTCCATTGTGACATTTTGCACCTCAGTCACATTGGTCTGTGCTGGATAATTCTTGAAATTTCCTTTAGCAGCTCGATGTCCAAGTTTGTCACAAACAAAACACTTCCCTTCAAACCAAGCCTTCCTATTTTCCCCCTTTTTTGGAGCAAAATTATGGCATTTGTCTGGTTGATTCCTTTTCTTGATTTTGTTGTTGTGTCTCTTAGCATGTTCCACTGCGTTAGCCTTGGCTGTGAACTAGAAACCATGTGTTCCCTATTTCTTGGCATTCATATTGTCCTCCACGATCCTCAATCGTGCAATCAAATTCTCCAGATTCATTTCCTTACGCTTGTGCTTCATATAATTCTTGAAAATTTTCCAAAGCGGCGGCAGTTTCCAAATGATGGAAGCCACTTGGAATGACACACTAAGGGTCATCTTTTCTGCATGAATCTCATGCAAAATAACTTAGGGTTCTTGAACCTGTGATATGATGAACTTAGAGTTCACCATTTCGTAGTCGAAGTACCTGCTGACGACAAATTTTGTCATACCAGTATCCTCGGTCTTATACTTCTTGTCCAAAGAAACCCAGAGTTCTTTGGTAGTCTTGACCAAGCATTACACGTTGTACAACGTGTTGCCTAGTCCATTGAGGATGTAATTCCTGCACAAAAAATCAGAATTTGTCAAAGCCTCAATAGCAGCAACAACCTAGAAGGCTGCTTCGTTCTCTAGAACCTTTGGACGTTCCTCATTGAGGAACCTAGCCAATTGAAGCATCATAAGATAGAACAATATTTTTTGTTGTCATCTTTTGAATTCAGTTCCATTGAAATTTTCTGGCTTTTCGGCATGGCTGACAGGAACACTTATGGCAACTGGTACAGGCACAACTGTAGGGGTTTGACCCGATTTTGAAATCGAATTTTGACTTCCTTTCTCTGAAGGAGTTTCATTTCCTTTCTTAGTAGATGCCATTTTTCTATTAAGAAAAGATCAACACAAAAAGAATATAAACTTTGTGATAATTAACACACCAAAGTACGATTTTTTTTTTCCAAAAAAGAAAAGTGAGTTTATGACTTTTTTGGGTTTATGTATTCAACTAAAAACAAATGTAGTGCTTGTAATCACAACAGTAACTTGTATGCTTTTGAAGGAAGTATTCGCCCAACAATAGATGAATCTATTGTGAAAGACACCAATCACAATTCTGAAGAACGAAATAGAGATGTAAGTCTAATTTGAACCCTAGATCACTGTATGAGAAAATGTTTTGGGAATAACAAAATTGATCTGCCTTATTCGACAGTCGTGATGATGTCCTTTTTCAACAGTGGTGATGAGTTCAAAAATTTGGCATAAAAAATCACTAACAAACAAAAAATGATATACTATTTTTTTTTGTTTATTCCATTAAATTTAAAAATGTAGATAACATTAAGTTTAATTCTCAATGCATTGAGAACATTATCACAGTAGATGAAAAGATGATGCTTTGAGTTGTTTAAGAAGGCAATAATAAACTACCGTGAAATGATGTTTTTAGATTGTTATTTTCGGTGTACTAAAATTAAAATTTCAGTAAACAAATAACACAAAATCAAATTAACCTATGTAGCATGTCTAAGTGGCATGCCATGTGTGTAAAATGTGCAAATGAATATGTTAGTAGTATTATTCTAAATAATTTGGGACATTGCTTACGTGATGTCTATTGAATAATCACTCTTCTCCTTCCCTTTAATTCTAATAAAGAGGAAACATTAAGGAAAATGCAATTGTGCACCGCATTTCCACCGCAAGTGAGGTGGGGGCTCCCTTCTCCTCCTGTGCTCTCTTTTTTCTCCCCATTTTGCCTTCCCCTTCCCCCCTACACTTGTTTTTATTTTTTATTTTTTGTATTTATTAGGTTTGTATTTTTTTTTATAAATTATTATTTGGACATGACGAAAAAAATTTTAAAAATATATTTTTGTCTAAAAATTAAAACAAATTCACTAAGAACAAATTTTTAGACACAAATTTTCTGTTTATTTAGTTCACTAAAAACCTAATTTTTGACTTTTCTAGAATATCTCATCGTGTTTTTTGCTTTATTTTTCTTCTTTTACTATTTAGGTTTTGGACATAATTTTTAGCTTTCCTAAAGCATCAATCCCAACACGACAGGATGTTTTAGAAAAGTTAAAAATTATGTTCATTACGGGATGATTTTAAAAAGTTAAAAAATTATTTAAAAAAAAGATTCAGATCCATTTCGGGATGTCATGCGACGGGATACTTCAGAGAAAATTTAAAAATTATGTCAAAAAACTAAATCATAAAAGAAGAAAAATAAATAAAAAAAATACGACGAGATGTTTTAGAAAAGTTATGTTCTTAGTGAACTAAGTAAGTTAAAAATTTATGTCAAAACATTAGTGAAATCTTTTTAACTTTTAGAAAAAAATATATTTTTAAAATTTTTTTCGTCATGTCCAAATAATAAATTATAAAAAAAATGCAAACCTAATAAATATAAAAAATAATTAAATAAATACAAAAAGTGAAAAATAAAAACAAGCGGAGGGAGAGGCAAAGTGGTGAGAGGAAGCCAGAGAAAAAGAGAGCACGGGACAAAAAGGGTGTACTTTTGTACTAAAAAGAAGTGAAGCCTCCACTACCTCCCACCTCACTTGCCACCTCACCTTGTGGTAGAAATTCGGTGGACAATTGTTAGCATTTTCCAAACATTAATTGAATTGAAAATTTACACATTTTTCTTACTCCATAAAACCCATTTGTAAACACACCATATCTCATTACCTCTTCTCCTTTCCGATTAACTTGTAACCAATTTCACAACCCAAAATTCTCCCTACACCGCAACCCCCGCTCAACATGGCAAAGGACACCATTCAATTCTCCTCCGCCACGGTTGCCGCTTTCTGCTTCCTTATCACCGGAATAATCTTGACCGAAGGGCTCGGTCTAGCCCCTACACCATCGCCCAGCATAACTGAAAATTTCTTAGCCCAGTGCCGCAAAAAGGTAGCTTCCGACCATTAATGCGGGCAGAAGATTTTGGGCGAGTTATTTTTGAAGAATTCTCTCTCCTCCCCCGAACATGTCAATGTCAATGCCACCGAAGTTTGGCGGCGGAGTGACGCCCTTTGGGCCCGGTGTTTGCTCATTCTGCACCAGAGACCTTGAGTCCATTGCATTTTAATTAATGTTCAAAGCTTACTACAGTTGCTTTTTCATGTTTCTTTTTTTTTGAAAAGGAGGCACCCTTATTGTTTTTTTTTTTTTGGGGGAGAGTCAAGAGAAGAAAAAGTCTATTGTTGCAGATTTTTTTTTTATAGGTGAGGTATTCGGTGAATTTTAAAATCATCCCAATGTCGACTAGTATTTAGGGATTAATCTTACCGTTCACTTACGAATAACCCATTTAAAGTCAGGATATTTATCCTAATAGCAAATGATAGGTCTCGAAATTGAGGGACATAACTATGAGAAATAAGTTTTCATAGGATGATTTTTCAAAATTAAACCCAATTGTTTGGGTTTTAATAGACTAGAAATCCACCATTACCATTCACTATGATTTAATGTGCTTAAAGTAATAATGTTTGTAAAATAAGTAAACATGTGAAAGATAGATTCATCGAGAGCCATTTTAAATAGGTCATAGTTGTAAACAAAAAAAAAAATTCTTTTACTCCTTAACTTAATTTGTGCCTTCGTGAGTAACTTGTAATTTATTTCAAATTTCTTTTGTCGTTTAACAAGAGGATATACGATTGTACTCGGTGGCATCAGGTACACAATATAAAAGAGGAATGATGTAATACCCCAATTTCTCGAGACATTAATTAAAATATTTTAATTCAATTAGTTATTCAATTGAAACGTAAAATCAAGGAAAATGTCATTTATTGACATTTTAAACAATAGAAAATAGGATAAATCAAAGTTTTTACAACGCGGAAGTGAAATTGATAGAAACACCCCTTAGGATTTACATTTATTTCAAAAATAAAATAACAGCACATCTAGGGATATAGTAGCTAAATGTCGTCACAGTCTTCTCCAACAGCTCCCGGCTCTTCCTACTCGAGCGGATTCTCCAACTGCTACTTGACATTTGGTATGAAACACCAAGGACAGAGCAGTTGCTCCGATGACTAATTAAACTCAATAGGAAAAAATCACTAAAAAACCAAACCAAAAAAATATAGATCTAAACTAGAAAATATAACAAGTGCGATAACAGTAGAACATGAAAGTAAAAGTAGATTTGTTATGCTTCTGTTTCACTTTAGCATTTCTAGAAATATCATTTTCCCTTGATATTCTATTCGTACCCGACTGTCTAGAGTTAATAACTCATTTGATATTGACAAGTTCTTACCGAGGCAAGAAAAAGACATTCTACCGTCTACTCGAGTCAATAACTACCTCACTCTAACTAAACCCGACCGAATACGTGGTTTCGCCAAGTCAAGTACTAACGAATCTTAGCCCTTCCCCTTTACCAGGTCAAGGTCGCCCAAGATAAGGCTTTCACTCCTCCGGGGTTTGGAGTTATCCATGCAGATGCACCCCAAAATCACCTCCAACCGAATACACTCATCTCCTAGTTGAGATCCTTAATCAAATGGGACAACGCCTGGTGGGACTCTAATCCACATGGAACACAACTTCAGATGACGATTAGATCAATACTTTGCACGACGGTCACCAATAATCGTTTTAACAACTTTTTCGTTAACGTTCTTACTTGTTCTCTACACAATTTTACTATTTATAATGTTCACGCAACATTCTCCGTTGTCTTGTTACAGGTGACATTCAAACTAGTATCCCTAACATAAATTCAAGATTTTCACATATATCACATATCATCATATAGTTCAACTTACTACAGTCCAATAGCACGAAGGCTATTCTACATTAAACTAACGGCATGACAATTTTATCATTACTTTTTATCGTCAAGGTCGGCCAGCACGACGAGTGTAACTCTAACCTACAACAATAACTTAGGCAGCACTATGGTTGTACCCGAAACACAAACTTTCGTTTAGAATTACCAACTTTAATATCATATAACACCTATATCTCATACATGTTCCAATAACTCAATAACAACATAGAATGATGGTCAAAGTCGGTCAACCTGCTCACGGAATACCTCAAGGATCCGTGGACATACATAATGTGATCGTGAATACTTGTACAGCGTGATCATGCATACAGGGGTGAATTACAATCTGAAATTAACAGCCCAAAATGTATGAACAACAAAACTAAACTTTTGAATTTTACAAGGTCGTTCGAGCGGCCTAGAGCTTGCTCGAGCGGTTTGTCAAATATCGAATTTTGGATTCTGTTTCCAAAAGTCAAAATCTATCAAAAGTTAGACAGGTCACTCAAACGGCCTATAGTTCGCTCGAGCGAGCCATCGTTTTTAGCAGATTCTGGGTTATGTTTTTCTGCACAAAACTAAACATGAACACAATCCTAATATGCCATTTTGGTCTAATACAAAAATTAAGAACAAAAATAAAAACTTTGATACTCAATAATCATTTTCCCTCTAACAATTTAGTAAACTAATCAACAAATAGAATGAATTTCATGCATTAAAAGAGATTAAATATAAACCCTAGCATGTATTTCTATCACAAAATTGAAAAGACAATCTATTGTAATCTAATATCCTATAGGTTGGAAGTGGTTTCCCCTACCTCAATTGAAGAATTCAGCAAAGAATTGGACACGAATTTGAAAGAATTGGGTAGAGCTTCGATTAGAATTTCTTTCCTTCAAGAATACCAAGAACACCAAGAATAACTCTCAATAGATTATGAAATTGGTATAAAATGCAAGCGATTTCCACTAGGTTTTATAGGCCAAAGAATCAATTCCCAAATTAAAAACCCATTAACCATGGTCATGAATTTTAAATTGATTTCTAAAATAAATTTATTTATTTTCTTTAAAACCTCACACTCAATGTCATTAATATGAAATAAAATAGATTAACTTTTAGAAATCCTACGGAATTCCTCCATAAATCTCTTCATTCCATCATTAATCGTCATGAATACCTAAAAATCCTAAAAGATCCCATCTCAAGTTTGTTGTAGATCGACAGCTCGTTTGAGCCATTTGAGGTCGCTCGAGCAGCCTCCCTAACTTCTAAAATTTCAAAATTAAATAATTAAAACTTAGAATTCAATACTTAATATAAATTTTTAAATTCTTATTAATTACGGGTTGTTACAATCTATCCCCTTTAAATAATTTCGTCCTCTAAATTCCACGGATCGGACTAATACCAAGTTCCATGATTGACAATTTGATACTAAGTTCCTTCGTCCTTCAATCAAATTGATGTTTCCTTCAACAAAGTGCACGACCGAATAAATCCGTGGTCAATTAGCTTCGGGAGTTGTGTTTCCACCTTTGTCATCCAATTGGCATTTTACGTCATAATGCCACCAAAATGGGTGCAATCGAGTTGTGTCTCTCATTTAGTGATATCTCATGTAATTTTTCAAAGAATCTATAGTCGCACACTTCTCCAAGAAGGCTTGAACGTTTTGGTCTGGCAACGGAATGTGCACATACTCGTTCAATTCTCGAGATAAGATTCAGAATCTAAATGAACTTCTCTATTAAACTTTGTGGACTTGGTCGATTGTGGCGGTGGTAACAGTTAGTATGCTACCCTTCCAATTCCCTCAAGATTCATGATCATTCATTTGAAGTTGGAATTCCCCACCACTGACTAAAGCATAGGTGATTTCTAAGGTTGCTCGTATACTTATTCCATCATCGTTGAATGTTGCTCCCACTGTCCTTTGGAGATATGCATGCAGGCTTGTAACACAACGTCAAGTATCCAAATTGTTTTTCATAATTGTTCATCAATGGAGAGTGAAAAGCTGTACTCAAATGTATATTAATTCCCAAAGCTTAGTCAATGTCATACTATCATGAGTTTAGTGCAGCGGTAGTCCAAGTGACACCTCAAAAAAGACATCCGCATAATCGCACCTTACTCAAGGATATCCTAATGCCCTTAGTTTGTATCCTCTGAGAGACAATAAAAACTAGTTACAGTTTTGCAAGGATCATCTTAGAACACACAATGAGATAATCTGGAAGTTAAGCTACTCAAAGACGAGGTACGTGCATACTCTCTCAAGTTTCAAGAATAGTTGAATCCAAATTTCAACCAAGAATGTATGAATAAATCGTTGAAGTCAAGGCCAACTTAATGAATATGAGCTAAAGAGTAACAACGCAATGTTTGGAGCACCAAGGTTTAAACAACCAATTGTAACAAATGGATACACTAACTCGGGAGGTCATGGATTTAATTACAAGGAAAGGTTCACATGACAGATGTATCGAAACTGTAGCAAGATAATATTTTGGAAAATGCGAGGTTAGAGAACGAAAAACTATCTTGGATATTTGTTCTGAAATTATGTCAGCCAAATGCGTTTCAAGTGAAACATCTGAATCTAGTTTTTCGGTAAGGGTCAAGTATAGAAATGGTTTGAGAGAACAAAATCTTGACAAAATAGTCAAATGAGGTGACAAAATATAGAAATGAGATTTCTATGACAAAATGAATTTAGAAGTGGTGAAAACAAAATCATTTACAAGATTGCACATCTCAAATGAAGAGAAGTGTTACAAGGGTTGAGTATTGACATATATGAGCATTTTGAAAATTACGTTTACGTTAGGTTTATAAATTCAAAGTTCTTAGATGATGTAATGATATTCTGATTATGGCCCAAATATACAGACATGCGAATACACAAAAGATTTTTCTTTTTTCATAGTAGGACAAACTATTGAAATCATGAGATACGACTTTGCCAACTGAAGGAAAAGTCAAATAGATTCACTTTTCAAAGTGCATTGCTCAATCATGAGAATGGGGTGTTTGAGAAAATGAGACTCTCACTAAGTCAAAATTAGATTGAATTCACATGTTTGAGATTTGAAAGAATAGTGAGCTATTTCAAAGTGATAACAATTAAATTTGACTTAAGTTAAATATTTGAAAGGAATAGACAATTACTCTTCTAATAGTCAAATGATTCAACATAATTTGATGAACTTGAGAAGATAATCAATCAATATGGATTTAACACTTCGAGTAGATAGGCAAATAATTGATCGGTATAGACTAAGGGATTTGAAAGATAAGCTACTATTCACTAAACCCAAATTGCAAAATTCAAGAAAAATAAATTATAAAATTCAAAACAGTAGATAGGAATAATTACTGTTACAAGTTGAACGGTTGCAAACTATGCAATGATGGTGATAATAATCTAGTCTACCCCTTTGAAGAAACAATCTCTCTCATGAATAATGCCGCACCTCCGGTGATGACATTGTTGGTATTGTCGGGTTTCGGGTTTGTGGTGCTATCAGGCAACTCGTTGATGATATGTCTTTCATTACCGTTAATGTCGTTGTTGTTGACATCATGACTGGTAAACTCCATTCCATGGCGTATGAACTTCCGTACCACAGGGTTTTCAACTTTTTTCATTTTTAAATCATGAGTTTTTTTAAAATATAAACAAATGATAACATAATATTTATTACCATATTTGCACAATCATGAGAGCTGAAACCTACAATCTTGTGAAAAGAACACATAAGTATACTTGTTGTATTCTCTACCTAATCCCGATTATCTTATTGTCGTGTCTAAATCTCTTAACTCTCTGTCTATTTTAAGAATCTCAAAAACTCACATCCCATATCTGATGGTTACTCTCGTGAGGTGTTTGGTACCTGTGGTGATAGTTCATTAATATTAAGGACCATCCTCCTCTTTCGGCTTCAATTCCTCCTTGAAATCACCATTTTTCAATTGCTCGTCGTCTAGATCTATGCTAAATTCGTCAGAGTTGAAGTAGTAGTTTGATTCCATGATGAAATCGATAAAGCGCCTTGCTCGTAACCCAATATTTACCAAAAATATTTATATAGTAGATTTATGCATACCGTATCTTAATAACTCGAAAAGTTTAACAAAGAGGTCAAACTCTTGGGTCTTGTGACCTACATATTCGACCCAAGATTGCAGTAGTGAATCTATGCTCTGATACTATTCCTGATTTCTCGAGACATTAATTAAAAACTTTAAATTCAATTAGTTATTCAATTGAAACGTGAAATCAAGGATAACGCCTTTTATTGACAATTTAACCAACAAAAAAATGATAAATCAAAGTTTTTACAATGCGGAAGTGAAATTTATAGAAATATTCCTTAGGATTTACATTTATTTGAAAAATAAAATAATAAAACATCGAGGGGTAGTGTAGCTAAGCGGCGCCGCCACAGCTTCTCCGATAGTTTTCAGCTCTTCCTACTCGGACAAATTCTTGAAGTCCTACTCAACATCTGGTATAGAACACCAGGGACAGAGAAGTTGCTCTGATGAGTAATTAAACCTAGTAGAAAAAAGTCACCAAAAAAATCAAACCAAAGAATATAGATTTACAGCATGAAATATAACAAGTGTTATAACAGTAGAACATGAAAGTAAACACGTAAGTTTGTTATGCTTTCATTTCACTTTAGCTTTTCTAGAAATATCCTTTTCCCTTGATATTCTATCTTACGCAAATATCTAGAGTAGAGTACTCAGTTGATATTAAAAAATCCTTACTAAAGTAAGAAAAAGACCTTCTAACCGAATTAGGTGCCAACGAACCTTAGCTGCTTCCCCTTTATCGGCTTAAAGTCGTCCAAGACAAGGCCGTCACTCCCTCAGGATCTGGAGCTGTCGACACAGACGCACCCCAAAATCACCTCCAACCGAATATACCCATCTCCTAGATGGTATCCTTAATCAAATGGAACAACGATCGGTGACTCTAACCCACATGGAACACAACTTGGGACGATGGCCAGATCAACACTTGGCATGACAGCCACCAATAACCGTTTTAACAACTTTTCCGTTAACGTTCTTACTTGTTCTCTTCACAATTTTACTACTTATAATGTTCACCCAACATCCTCTGTTATCTTGTTATAGGTGACATTCAAACTAGTGTCTCTAACATAAATTCTAGATTTTCACATATATCGCATATCACCGTATAATTCAACTTACTACAGTCCGATGGCACGAAGGCTATTCTACATTAAACTAATGACACAACGGCCATGCCACCACTTTTTATTTCCAAGGTTGGCCAACATGATGGTTGTAACTCTAACCTACAATAAGAACTTAGGCAGCATGATTGTTATACCCGAAACACAAACTTTCATTTAGAATTATCAACTTTAATCTACAATGTTCAGAATCACATAACACATCATATAACACCGATATCTCATGCAAATTTCCAATAACTCAATAACAACATAGAATCATGGTCAAAGTTGGTCAACTTGGTCACGGAATTTCACGGGGATCCGTTGACATACATAATGTGATCGTGAATACCTTAGCAGCATGATCATGCATACTTGGGTGAATTGTAGTCTGAAATTAATAGCTTGGATTGTCCGAACAATAAAGCTAAACTTTTTGAATTTTACAAGGTCACTCGAGTGGCCTAGAGCTCGCTCGAGCGGTCTGTCAAATATCGAATTTTAGATTTTGTTTTCAAAAGTCAAAATCTGTCAAAAATTTGACAGGTCGTTCAACGGTTTATAACTCGTTCGAGTGAGCCATCATTTTTAGTAGATTCTAGGTTATGTTTTTCTGTAGAAAACTAAACATGAACAGAACTCTAATCTATCATTCTGGTCTATTACAGAAATTAAGAATAGAAATAGAAACTTTGAGACTCGATACTCATTTCTCTTCTGTCAATTTAGTGAAATAATCAACAAATAGAATGAATTTCATGCCTTAAAAGAAATTAAATATAAACCCTAGCATATATTTCCATCACAAAATTGACAAGACAACCTAATGTAATATGATGTCCTATAGGTTGGAAGTGGTTCCCCATACCTCAATTGAAGAATCTGACAAATAATTGAACACAAATTTGAAATAATTGGGCAGATCTTCGATTAGAATTTCTTTTCCTTCAAGAACGCCAAGAACATCAAGAATAACTCTCAATATATTATCTAGATTACAAAATTGGTGTAAAATGTAAGAGATTTCCACTAGGTTTGATAGGCCAAAGAACCAATTCTCAAATTAAAAATCAATTAACCATGATCATGAATTTTCAATTGATTTATAAAATAAATTTTATTTATTTTCTTTAAAGCTCCACAGTCAATGCCATCAATATAAAATAAAATAGATTAACTTTTAGGAATCCTAATCAATTCCTCCGTAGACCTCTTTATTCTGCCATTAATCGTCATGAGTATCTCAAAATCTTAAAAGATCCCATCTCGAAGTTGCTGTAGATCAACAACTCGCTTGCGAGATGTCTCCCTAACTTTTGAAAGTCTAAATTTTAACAATTAAAACTTAGAATTAAATACTTACTATAAATTTTTAAATTCTTATTAAAAATTACGAGTAGTTAAAATTGATCTTAGCTTTCTTTTTTATTTTGAATTTCTTGCTCTCGTTCTATTCGCTATTTAGCTTCTCTACTTGTTCTCCTCCAACCATTTTTATAAGAATAGAAGATTCATTAATAATGACTTTTCACAAGTCATAATTAATCTCCGGATTGAGCTAAAATCTTCATTCTATTTTCTAATAGGAATAATTTGTTCCATTGAACAAATGAGGTCTATATAAAGATAAATAATTACATGAGATGAGTCTATAGTCTACTCTTTAAAAATAGTTCTTGAGTTCCACTATTATTGAAATATAAAGTTTAAAATGCTAGCTTTCTCAAGGAGTTAGTGAATGGCTATGATTTTTTCTTTTTTGACAAAATTTTTAAAACAATCATTTCAACTGAGCATAAGCATATTAAAAGATATTTAAGGAAAAATTATTTATAATTCAGTTATGAAATAATTTCTTTTACATAGTAATTATTTATGAAATTTTAGAACAATTATTTCAAAATCCTCACAACATTATAAGAAGAATATTTTAAACAAAGATAATCTGTCATTTTCGCTAAGTAATTTGACACCGTTTAGGTGTAAGTTAAAAGAAAGGGTAATATTTGTATTGTCAACTAAAGTAGGGGAGTATAATGTCAATTGAAAAACTTCAACATAGGTTTTTATTATTGTCAAATAGCTTAGGAGAGGTCAGTGAAATTTATTTAAAAATAAAAAATTTACATCAAAACTAATATTTCTCTTTCCTCCTTGTTTCTTTTTTTTCTAAATTTCAAATTCCCTCTTGCGATTTAAAATTTCTCTTTTAGTATACTTTTTATATTTATTATGAAACTGTAATTCGGTGAATTTTTTTTTTTGAAACATTTTTGTACTCCTTCTTAGGATAAAAACATAAAAGTTAAAAAAAAAAAAAGGACATTTCTCCATTTCTTTTTCTATTTTCTGGTTAAAAAAAAAAAAAACCTTTCTTACTTTGTTTTCGTCACTCTGATGCTAAAAAGCAATCGAGAAGGCACACAACCCTTTCTCTCTAACGTATTCTTCTATGTATGTTGAATCAGAGGCTTCGCGGTCGACGATATCTCGTTTAAAGCTGGGTCACATTTTTCTTCAATTGTCTGATCGATTGATCAAATTCGTCTAGGGTTTGGAACCTCCCGAGGCTCAATCGAACTTCTCATGGCAGAGTCTTCGAGGTCTCAATTCACAATCACTTTGGGCCGTAGCGGTCAGGTGCGTCGTTTCTTATTCCTCCCTCTTCATCTCAAGTTTATGTTCTTATATGCTGCAATTCACGAGTCGCTGCAATTATTTACCTGATGGTTTGGGGGTGAATGGAAGTTTAATGACTGATTACCCAAGTTGAGCATAAAGGACTCAGGAATTTCCTAATCCCTTTGATGAGGGAGTTATCTGAGGCTCATTTATGTTAGTTGAGATGAGCTTCTGATTATTCCTGTTAGCTAAGTATTAGTTAGAGCATCTCCAACCTCAAGGTTTCAAATTTAGGAATGCCAATTTTTTTTGAAGGTTTATGTGACAAATTTGGCATATTAAGAATTTGAAATGCACACTCCAATCCATATGTCGAGTTTATTTTTGAGTATATCATATAAACCTTGTTATTATTTCTTATTTTAGCAAGTGCTGGAAAATAAAGTAATCAATTTTTTTTTTGGCATTTTCCCATGTCAAATTTGGCATGAGAGGGGAAATGTCAAAAGGCCAACTAAGCAATTGACACTATGGTTCGATGTGTTTTAAATGCAATCTAAACCATGGTGCGGTGTTGTCTATATAAACTATGTAGTACTCTTTTACCAAATTCATGAAATGAGTTTGTTTGTCAGTTTACGCTCTTTACAAACTCTAGCAAAGGTTAAAGTCGTTAGGCACCCATTTGATTAGCATGGAATTATACAAATGATTTCCAGTCAGTCACACTAGCTTGCACGCTTCAATCATACAAAGTGTTTGGAGTGTTCCAATTTGTTGAATTTGTTTGATGCTATGGAGTGAACAGAAGTGAGTATTCAACAGGTTGCCCAGTCATTGTTTTCAGGCAATGATTGTGTGCCCAAGTTGAACATAGAGCACTAGGGAATTTCCTGATCTCTACACAAACTCTAGCGAAGTTTAAAAGGCCAGTTGATTAACTTTCAAAATACAGAGGATTTCGAACAACACTAGCTGCATAACACAGCTCAACCATCCAAATGTTAGATCGGAGGGTCCCTATTTGCTGAATTTGTGTGAAGATATGGAGTGAGCCAAAGTAGGCACCTTGTAGATTGCCCATTCAATTCTGAGGCAATGACTGTGTGCCGAAGTTTAACAAAGAGAAACTATGGAATTTTCTACTCTACATGTACTCTAGCGGAGGATAACGGCTATTTGATAAAATCGTGATGATACATAGGATTCCCATTGACAAAAGCTACATACCTTAATTATTCCAAATATTTGATTGGAGGGTTCCAATTTGTTAATTTTGTTTGATGATATGAAGTGAACCAAAGTGGCTATTTTTTAGATTGCCCTTTTCACTTTTGAGCATTGATTTACAGGTGGTGAAGAGAACTGGAGCTGTTTTAGATAGTGGTTTTTCTGATTCTCAGACAGTGGTTGGAGGCAAGCGATCGGTTAGAGATAGGCTAGGAACAGACGTCGATGGATTCCATCCCCACAACAAACGGTGCATTTCTCTTCTCTTCTTTTATTGGTGATATAGCTTGTTGTTTGGTGTTGGATTACTCTTCAGTGCGAGTTGATATCCCTACATATTTTGGCACAGGCTCAAATATAAATAATTGTTATACCAAAACTTACTGATGATGCTAGAGGCAATGGAATTTGAAAAATGATAATGATACTTTTGTTTTACAATTCACACTTTACTGTTGTGATAATGGTGATACTGAGGCTTGAATATTGCTGGTTATGTTTGTTTTCAGAACATTTGTAGCATTGGTATATGTTTGAGTTGGACACTTTCATTTATACTGTTTAATACTTATTTGGTTTTGGGCAGGCAAAGGGGAGATAGTGGTAAATTGAACAATTGGAATGGTTTAGATGGTAATATGTTTACTCACAATTCCTGCAACAGTACTGCATTTTTTGTGTGTTGAACTAATCTTGTTTCTCTAAATTTCCAAAGATGCACGGCTTTGCAAAGATGACCTCCGATTCAAACTTAGACGGAAACATAAGCTCGGGCGAGTGCAAAGTGATGTTCAGATGAATAAGATGGATCTACGAGATGCACTTTCAAGGTCAGTTAGGCATTCCACAACGAGTCTCAACATGCGGCCCCACATGCCTGAACGAAGAGATACTAGGGACCTTGTGCCTGAGCGAAAGGGTGCAAGCATATTGGGTCAAATTCCTTACACAAGAAGTGCAGACACTGAGCCCCGGATGGACTCTTTTAGAAATTCTTATTCACCTTGGACCTTGGATCGAATAAGGCAAAAATCACCGGATGTAGTTTTACGTACTTCTAGGAATCTCTCTCCACAAAGGAATGATGATGATATTAGGAGAAGGCCATTAGTAAGGACCTATGATGATGGCAGAACAGTTACCTATATGAGCAGAGATATTATTGAGCGTGGAAGGTCCATGGGCACTACATCTTACATGACAAAACCGCCAACAGCTGCTGCACCTGTTAAGTCTGCAGTGCCAAGGCAAGCCCTACCTCCACAACCTAGTGGCATTGTGCAGAGAAGTTCATACCCGGTAAAATCACAAGCCTTGATTCCTCTGGAAGCTGCAGCTGGATATTCTTTTGAACCTAATACGATACTCAAGCAGTTCTTCAAGCAAACACATTGTCTTCCTTCATTGTCTTTCTTCTATTGGCCAATAGCATGATAATTGGGGGCAACCATGCTTTTCTTGGCCTTTCTTCCCCATAGATGCTTTCATAAGTCTTGGTGAAAGTAGAAATGGGTGTGCAAATTCAACTTAATTGCGCTTCTTGGATATCTTCCCACCCCACTTTATGCTTTACCCATTTCATGTGTTGATTCTTTTCATTCATGTGTTGACGATATTTCTTTGCTTTGTTTGCTGTTATGTTATGTAGGGCAATCAGCATCTTACTGTGGATAGCTTATTGTATTCATTGGGCTTGGAAAGATACTCCATCTCTTTTAAGGCTGAGGAAGTACGTGATTGTCTGTTGTACCCTTCTTTTAATGCTCTTTTAATAGTCTTATGTTTAGAATTGTTTAAACGATCGAAAAACTCACACAACATTTGTAAGTTGTGAAGAAATATCATTCATTTCATTATGAAACGAAAAAAAGAAAAACTAAAACATCCAAAAAACTAAGCCTGCTGCTGCACACCTCTTTCCTTCACTTTTCACCTGTTTCCTTGGTATTCACCTTGTTCATCAGATTTGTATGCAGAGTTTGATTTTTGGGTTGTACAAAGAAAAACCTAGCAAAATGAACCTAAACCTATGAAGTTTGACTATCATGGCTGTATTGTTGTCCTGGTTGTGATAACTAACATTAGTTGCAGTGCGGTGTGATGTTCCAAGACACTTTATTTTACCACAATTCAACATCGATGTTTGATGCTAGTTTTCATATTTTAATTCCTCTTTGTGTTTAAACAAGGGAATGGTTGAACAATGTTCCAGATAGTAAAGTTGCCCTATTGTGATCTGTTCATCACGGGTTCGAGTTGTGAAACAGTCTCTTCGCTTGCAGGGGTAAGGTTGCGTGCATCCACCATTTTCAAGACCGTGCAGTAGTGAGAACCTCGTGCACTGTGCAGTCCTTTTACTATAAAATGGGTGCTCAGTTCAGGTGGCAGAGCCATATGGGCCCTATCCATCTTTGATTCTGATATGGTATTTTTCTAGTTCGCTGCAAATAGGAAACACGGGAAGGTACCTGGTATGAACTATGTAGCATTTTAGATAAGAGAAGTAAATCTCTCTTGATATTAGACCACATTTGAGTACCACATTTTGCATATCATCCATTTCTAAACTCCTTTACGTCAGTAACACATAGTGTTGGACTGAAACATAGTACTCAAAGTGTTGTCACTCAAGATTTTGTGTTATGATTATAATGCGGAACTAAAGAGAATTTGTGCTTTTTACCTGATGACAGGTGCGCATTAGTTTTAAAGGTGGGCATGTGTTTATGGAGAATGTTAAACATCCTTTTGGGTGGTGGTGAAGGTTAAAAGAGTATTGAAAAATGTGAACATGTATAGAAACCTGAGGAGTATATTGAAATATGTGAGATGCATATTGAAGTTCTATCATTTTTGTCTTTTTGTGCCCTTAACCACTGCCCAATTAGTGTTCTTTAGCGGGACTTTTGGTTTATTAGGCAAAACAACTATGAGCAAGCCTTGTTAGATTATATTTTATACGATCACATTGCTTACATTCTCTCCCTGGTTGGCGAGCAGTCTTGACCATGGTTCAAATTATCGGTACCCATAAGGGTAGCAGCCGCAATGAGTGGTATCGGGATGTATCAGTTGTAGCTTAACGGTAGTGGTAACCGGAGATGTGATTTTTTGTTAATTTCGGGCAACATATGAAAAAATGACCGATAGCTGTGTCTTTTTCACATTTTTTGGGGTTTAAAATGGCATTTGACTTTTTGTCTTTACTTTATATGCCTGATGCTGTTGATTTCATTCTTTTGTTTTAAGTTTTGAATATGGTTTTGTAGGAAATTAATGTTATTTTGTATAAGTATGCATAGTACAAAGTACTATAAGGACAAATATCATATGCTATTATGCTAAATTATGAAGATTTTTGCTTTTGTAATGTCAAGTGCATTGTAAGTTATAATTTGAATTTATAGTGTAATGGTTGCAAGAAAGAAAATTGAAAATTTCAAACTCAAAACATACCAATTTCTAACAACCCAAAAAGATATTGTTGAATATGGGTTATAAATATTAATTACATGTAACAACAAACTACACAAATTAATATGTTCCAAGTATATGACAACATACTAGCTTTTAGTAAAAAGTACATGACTTAAAAATCACCACCAAAATGTGACGCCGAGCTTCTGGAAATTAGATTGAGCTTGATTTCTACTGTTGCTACCTTCATCCCATCCAGTAGGAATTACATAACTAGACAATAGTATGTTACCATCCTGTCTTTGTTGCTCTCCTTGGTAGATCGGCAGTGAATATGGATACATATGATTAAGACTATAATAAGGATAGTTATGGCTATCACTTGATTCATAATCGTTAGATAGGGAGTACTGAGGTGTGTAAGTTAGCTGTGGCTGTCACTAGATTCATGACTAGAAGACGAGTTACCAAAACCAAAATTTCCTGAGTCCAGCAATAAAGTAGATTCGAAGATGAAGTACTGTTCTTGTTTACCCTTTGGCCTTTCCTCTGGTTTTGGCAAAACAGACCTGCAAGTAGTTAATTGTGTGCATTTTTTGTCTGTAACGGTCCTTACCGACATTACGTAACAGCTGACACGGTTACATAAAACCATTACACATGTGATATTCATTCACACTCCAATGTTGGTGATAACGGGACTCGTTACTTGCTGATACCATTACGTATTGGCCGATACCATTACGTGTTGGCCAATACCCTTATGTATCACCAATTTTTCAAACCATGGTCTTGACAGGCATCATGCTGACTGACTTCACTGCATCTTGTGCTGCCCCTAGGTCTACGCTTCTTTCAGCTATCTGCTACATTTTTAGTTAAGGACATCCTGTGTTGTCATATTGAAAGTAGTTGAAATAAGTTATTTCTGCTGTAGATGAGGGAGCTTATGTGTCTTCTTTCTGATTAAGCTGAACTTTGGCGCATTTTATGCTTACTACAGGTGGATATGACTGCGCTGAGGCAGATGGGAGACAATGACCTCAAACAGCTGGGAATTCCCATGGTACTATTGTTTTTATGTTTCCTCGTAGTTGGCTTTTGGCATCTATAGATGACTTAGTATTCGTTTTTTATTGTTCTTACGAAGTTTAATCTGTGATGCTTTTCTCTTGAATCGTTAATGGATTACTCTGCATACAATTGCCATCATGCTGATTTGATGCTTATTGTCATCCCAATACTATTTTACAAATTTAAATTCAGTATCTTGTTCGTAGAATATAGTAAGTTGGATAGGCACCTTAATGCTTCAACATTTCTCCATGTTGCGTGAGTTCATTCATGTATAGTTTATGTTTTATCTTGCTTATCAGATTTCTGTTATGCAATGTCGTGCCATCTTTCTATTTATCATTTGAATTGTGAAGCTGGTGACGACAGCATAAAAGCAAACAAACCTATAGGTATAGGAACTTGCCGGACCTGGATGTAGTTGGAGCTAGAAGGAGATAGTAATTATGTGAGTTTCTCCTTTCTTAATTCTGATCTTGCTAGAGATTCAGATATGGCCTTCAGTCCAATATTTTCTTAAAAGCTCATGTTTAGTATGGGCTAGCCTGTGGATGAGATTCCTTAGACAGCCCTTCGGCAGTCTTTAGAACTAGCTTATATTTGTTCATAACACTTGGCTACTTTGCTGCAATGGACGTAAGGATATCCTAGGAATTAGCCAGTTATCTTGAATCATTTCAAGGTAAATGATGCACTGTGCACATGGGACTGCTGTCTTGAAATTTGTCTTAGAGAGAAACCCAAACAATGGACGGCAGTTAAGCAAGAAAGGAGAAAAGAGGTGGTTTTCAGATAGGAAACATCTGCACGAGTGGAAGGCTAGAAAATTCAGAACCGCTCCAGAAAGCAAATAAGGCTTCAAACCAAGGGAAGCAAATGGAATGACACCAGATTTCGTGTTCCCATGTAGTTTCGCTGAAAAATATGCATGACATGATTCAAATGTTTGTATTGGGATTCAATTATCGCAAGCTTTTATCTATCAACACAGCAACAAGAACTTCTGAGAACATTCATATGATATTTTGACAATGAACTTGATGATATCTGGTCCTGAAGATTTTGTATCCTTCTAAACGTATCAATGTTATGATGTTTGCGCTCATGGTTCATATCACATTAAAAGTCAGGCAATGGACAAAGATCCTCATATCTCATCTCTCATTGCTCTGTGTGTGTAGGTGTCTCTGCTGAACAAACTTAGGGTATCATTTTCATTCTTAATATCATGCTGAACTGCAGGGACCAAGGAAAAAAATCCTGCTTGCACTGCAACCGCATTCCAAGAGACCAGTGTGATCGAATTATTCAAAGACTAAGGATACTTGTGCAGCATCAATGCCATTACCGAACGGAAGATTTCTACATCCAGTTGACCCCTGCATCTCCTCCCAAGTTTGGGCTAGTTTGTTGCGCATGTATCGGCTGTTATGATCAGTACATTCTCAAATATAACTGCAAGACTTAATTTCATTGCATCGTAGAAGGTTTTGTATTCTTTCGGTTGGGAAGCATGCTGGAAAAGGATTGATGATTTCAGAATTTGGTTCACTTTAATGGTGAAAAAAGACCAGATCATTCTGGGTTAGACCTGCACAAAACATGCACAAGGCCATTTTATTCCCAATAGATGGAGAATATGGCGATTTCTTGCTTGGACTTGTTTATGGTAAAAGATGTGCTTTAGGGAGAAGTTAACGATTGCTTGGTTTGGTTAGTATCATAAACTTACTGCTTTGTGAGGTTGAATTATTTTGAGAACACAGAAGTCTTTAAACTATTTTGTTTCTTTTTGACAATAAGATAACATCATCATCATAGTATACAAAGAAACTAAGGGGGAGTTCAAACTTCAATAAAGAAAAAACAGGGCGAAGAAGAGAACACCTACTACAATAAAAGAAAGATGACAAACAAAACAACCGAACATTTGTAAAGTACCAAAAAGAATCAAGAACACCTTGATTGAATTACCTCAACGATTACAGGTACAAGGAAGACAACAACTTAGATCAACAGAATGCGCGATGCTCCTTAAGTCAGGATTCATGGAGGCTGTAGTGTAATTTCTTTTAGTAAGAGTAAAATGACATAATTTTATCCGTTTTGTCTTTTAGAATATGTCTCTAACACACTAAGTTGTATACAATACTTATGTGACATATTATTATAATATAATATGCAAAAGCGAGTCCTATGAATTTTGATATGTATTCAAATTAATGGATGCCAAATAGGAATGATGTATAACTTAAAGTACAGCGTGATGTGTTAGTAGCATTGTTCATCCTTTTAACTTATCACGTGAATTATTATCAAAATATATAGGGATTAAAATGATGTAGTTTTGAAGCAAATGGGGTAAAATTATGCCGTTTTACCAATACTACAAGCGCATTACAAGAAAATTGCATTACAACTTTCCAAATAAAAATGACCAACTAGGAGCCGCCACCATAAACAAAAATGTTAGTGTGAATCAAAATGTACACATAATTCAAAATAAGCACGAATAATATAATTTTGTATTTATGAGCCTACTAGCGTAGGATTAACATGCTCTTGAGTAGTATACAAGTCTAAAAATTGCTAGACCTAGTTTCTTATGCAAATGAATTATTGTAAGTCCGTTTGGTAACTTTTTAAAATTTTTTTTAAAAGTATTAAAAATAATTTTTTTATTTTCAATAAAAACAAAATTAAAAAATGTGCTGTTAATATCTCATTTTGTCCCATCGGTCAAAGAATCGAGAATGACGTCATTTATCCAATTATTAGCGCTTAACAAAAAAACAACTAAAAAATTGATACTTCTAGTTATTCAAACAATTCATATTGCTGTTTGGTAATGCATCAATTACTCCAAGTAGGGTTTGTAGTTATGATACAACTTTGATCAACTCACGTCCTGACCTAAAACCTAACCTTGTGGCCGTTAGAAACAAGTTCGCAACAGGCGATACTAGGTGTCAGTTACTAAGTCAAACATTGTGGCCGTCGCAAATCACTGACAACCTTTGTACGACCGATATGGATCAAGACAAATTGTGGCTGCGCATGCCAGGTTGTGGCCACCAGGTCAAACACTGTGTTCGCCAAGTCAAACATGGCAGCCATTGTGTTGAAACATGGCAGTTTCTGCAAACCAGCATGAGTTGAGCATGAAGGATTTATGTGACTACCCAACCATTTTTTGTGTAAACAGGTTCTTATTGCCTATAAAAAAGAAGGGAGGTCCTTAAAAAATTCATCAACAAATCATCTCGAAATCTCTTGGAGAAACAAGCCTGAATTCAACAAAGGCGATACTTGACAAACATGAGGTATATCTTGATTTACGCTAAAAATACCCTTGAGACTACCAATCTTTTGCATATAAAAATCTATAGAACTTTTCAAAATTAGGACATTAATCTTTTTAGGACAATATGCCACTATGTACCTAGAAAACTCTCTAAGAATAATTATGGTGCAATAGCAGTGAAGCAATCGACACAAAAGGGCCAGAGATTGTCTGAAATGAAAATTAGTAGATTATCTCATCCATAATGCATGAATGCACCTATAAAAAGGAACGTGGTAAACCTAAAATTTCTCAAATCAAAGCTTCACTTTCGTTAACACAGAATTCTTATGTCGTTGAAATTTTGACATATAGAACCAAGTCATAGAATGTAAAAACTATGATCTACGCCAATTTGTGTTTCACGTCTTCTCAAAGGTTCAACGTAAGCATAAGTTTGATATTGGAACCGATCGGATTAGATAGATAGCAAAAGTAGCGTCGTGCAGTTTTGCTTTCTATACCCCACAAAGTTGCTTTTGCTATACGTGTCATCTTTTAAATTTTTTGTTCCTTTGGCCAAAGATAATTGGTTTGAAAAAGGCTAATATTAGAAAAATAAGTACCGAAAATGCGATATAGAGTGTCTAGCACTTTCTCTATTCGTACCAGTAAATTTCCGAACTTATTTCTTGTTTTAAGTTGACCAATTACAAATGAATTTATTTTAAACATGATCAGATTTCAAAACAAAATTACTTTTTAAACACCTTGTCTAAAGGTGTTTCATTCAAAAAAAACACTTTAGGGGTGATCTGACACACCAAAACTCTATGTTAAGTGGCGACTCTAAGGTTCTCTAGAAAACCAACTCATAGCTCTTTAACTCAATTTTTTTGTCGCATTAAACGATCCGATCTTCATACCAACCGCCCTCTCTAGACGACAAGGTAAGAGCAAATTTTCGAGCCCAACATGATTAATAATATATTTTTATTAAAAAAATATTTAGCATAAAATATATTTAATAGTATTATTTCATTTTTTATATTATTATCACAACAATGCATCGATGACAAATTGTATGTTGGCAAAAACATGAAACTATTAGTGATTTACAACAACACCGAAGTTACTAATGCAATGATCATATTAAAAATTACTATTTATAATAGTCCAAATGTGCTGTAGGATGTGACCATGGACATTTAACACACGAAGGAGTTGGCCAAATAATATATATAGAGAAGGGGCTGACGAGCTATGGTTATAATGTGAGAGAAAGAGAGATGGTTATAATGTGAGAGAAAGAGAGAGAGAGAAAAAAGAGAGACACAAATTATAACTATAATGAATGGTAAAAGAGAAATAAAGAGAGAGAGACGAGTTATGACTATTACGTCGAGTCGTTGTATTCTATTTTTTAAACAAATAAGAATATCATTTTGTTGTTTTGACATTTCAAAGAAACTTTTAATACATTGTGGTAAATGATAAACAAAAACATATTTACCGGAACTTATTTTTCAAAATGCTTGTAAAAATTAAAAAAAAAAAACATAAACTCTTTTAACAAGTTTATTTTTGTTTCGAAATTTCACCTAATTATTATATTTGAAAGGGACTTTCGAGAAATTTGGTCCGTGTATCCTGTAATTGTCCAATTTCTCACTAATAAATACATTAAAAATTGCCTGAAATTTGAATATATTTTTTAAATTTAATATCATTTTTTGTGAATATGTGTGTGTGTGAGAGAGCGAGAAGGGGGGGGGGGGGGGAGGTGGTGTTGCTGCTGCAAAAAAACAGTGGGAAAAGAATTGATGCAAAAACGCCAAAGATATTTTCCTTCCAAACAAACATAAGAAAGCAACTTTAGGTGGGTGCGACATGCGAGGCATTCCTGTAGAGAAGGCAGCAGCAGGAAAATGAAGGATTTTTTTAATACCTAAAGTGTGGCTTCAAATGTTTTTTCCTTTGCTGATTCATGTCCGTGTAAGGTCTGCTTTATCTTTATTCGTTATCGGAACAAAGTTTATCTTCTTGCTTTTTCCCCATTTGCATAATACCAAACCACTATAACCCAAATTGAAGCACAAAATCATGTTATTACCGTTCAAGAGTCCCAATGGTATGTAAATTTCAGCAAATTGTGAAATTATGGAACTGGGTGGATTCGATTACACATTTTGCATTTCCCAAAAATGGGCAGTTACCAGAATTTTGTAGTTGCAGTAGTATTATTCATACTTCAGACAAATTACTTGGAAACTAGGAGTTTTTATGGATACAGTGGCTCAGATCATATATTCTTCTTGATATGCAAAGTTTAAGCTTTCATATCTCGCGTAGGGATGATGGCAATCTACCCCACCGTTGCTCCATCCCTAACCTGTCTCAATTGGGGTATTTTTAGCGTTGGAGTTGGGTTTGGGGAAGAAATCGCAAGGCTTTTCGGGTTTGGGTTGTGATTGGCATTATGTAACCCCTCCTCATTAGCAAGAGATTTTCTCATGACAAAATAATATTAGTTTCTGTGGGCAGTCAATGTTATGTGACGCCTCCTCATTACCAAGTTTTAATGTTGAATTCTAAGGCTAATTTTAACCTAAAACTATGGAAAACTCTAGGGTCTCTGAAATTGGATCAAGAAAGCTTCCCCGAATTCAAAATTAATGGTCATGATTCACTTGTATTTGTGGTCCCACTAATCCAAGTGAATCATGGCCATTGGTTTTGAATTTGGGGAAACTTTCTTGGTCCAATTTTTGGGATCATAGCATTGCTCTAAAACTATCGAGTTTGGATCAAATCTTGATGCCCTAGCATGCCAGGACCAGTGCTTCAAGGTAGTACTGATCGACCTAAACCTTAAGTTCTTGCATTCAACTTTTGCTGGCGATGCCTATCTGGGATACCATAAGGAAAAATAAATTAAGATGCCTTTAACCGTTGCTGACCTCATCACTAATCCATAGAACTGGCTCAAAAATTATACCCCGGTTGCAATTTGTGATTAATGTATTTGATTCCACACAAGCATAGCCTTCATCAACTGTGGGGAAGTAACACAAAGCAAAGAGACTTAATGGAAAATTGAATGAAAATCATGCCTGTCATTGCATCTTCAATACCCCTACTCCATTTTGGTGTGCTTAATATACAGGCCAAATGTTTATGTATATCCACTTAGGCAGTGTTTGGATGAAATGTTTTCGATGGGTGTTGTTGAGGATATAATTATAAAGTTACCCCTCTTTCTAACAACATAAGCTTTTAGATGAGTTTGTGGTTCACAATCTAATGGGTTTTGTGGAGAGACGGGAAAGACGATGTTGGAACACTAAATTTGTTCTTTGGTTTCCTTATCATCTTCTTTCCCTCAATTTGATGCTCAAACTCCAATTTCTGCTTTGTGATCTGGGCATAAAGTTGCAGCACAAAACAAAAGGTGAATGGAGAGGCTAATGAAACCCCATATACGGTAAGCAAACAAGGGCAAGTGATAGGGTTCACTTTATTTCTTTTGTCCTTTCCGCTTTGTGACTTGACCTTTTACTCTTGGTACCCTTTGGTTGTTAAATACACGGATTTTCTACCAACGCTCGTTTAAGCATAACTTTCTCACAAATAAATCTTATTCCTTTGCTTTCGGAGAAAGGTAAAACCTGGACATCCTGTTACATGTTTGTTGAGCAAGTGAGATGGGCCTTATAAACCACCAAAAGATTAGGTTCCGTCCCAAAAATAGAAATTAAAAAAAAAAAAAAGAAGTCTACATCCATCTAAAATTTAAAAGATCAGCTCTCTCAAGCGCAAAAGATGATGCAAAAACAGATAAAATGTATTGTTTCCAGTTTCCAAGGCACTATCTACACATTAGCTAACCTAATCTCAACTGTTGCATCATCTCCAAAACTGCTCATGAGGCTGCAAAATTAGGTTTACCCGCCACCTTGCTTGTACTTGACAATTTTGTGCCCCTTCCTCTGATGACTCAATTTTGGATTTTGATTATGTTCCAAGTTCTTTGAATGAGTAGTACAGTCAAGGATGGCTACATACATGATATCCTTAATCGGTTATGATATGAACCTTGTTTTGACTACTGCCTTTTGATTCTTTTCTGTAGTAGCCTTAGGTGAGCCTTCATTTTAGAACATCTTCTATCACTTCATTTATACGAATTAGAATGTAGCTTTAATAAACTTAGTATCCTGGAATAAATTAACAAATTTGGAGTGCATCTGTAGGGGGGAAAGCATCTGATATCATTTAAACAAACCTGTAATTGCTCATTATATGTGAATATGGATACACATTTCTGTTTTATCATTATTGGGCTGGTGTCTGCTGACTGCCGCATCAAATCTCTTGAGATGATCTTCTATTTATTTGTTAATTGCAAAATGGTTGACAAGTGTTGTGTGCTATAACCCACCATAAAGAAAAATTCCAAGTGCTTTTCTCACTACTATTGCTGTTTTTCTGCAGCCCTTTGTCTTTTATGTTTTTTACCACACAGTAGTATGTTAGATTACTGCAAACGCTTGACGCTACTCCATTAGCTCGAACTCACTACCTCACTCTGACCAAATCCAAGGTGATAGACCACTTGGGCTAAGGACATTGTCTCAGCGACCATTTGTCCCCCATATGATGCCACATTCAAAACCCCAGGGGTTGACTTGGTGGTCAAGGCTTTGGACTTAGAAGTATGCTCTCTCCTAGGTCTCAAGTTTGAAACCTCTCAGGAGCTATTAATTCTTTGGGACCAGTCCATACAGGGCAAAAGTCCAGACTTTAAATGGGGCATCCGCAAGTGGATGGTGGGATTAGTTTCCGAGAATTAGTCGGCATTAGGTTCGAGATAATTCCAAAACTGGCTAGATACCTCGGCTATCAAAAAAAAAAAAATGATGCCACATTCAGCTTTTGATAATTGTTTCTATAACAAGGGGAGGAAGATGTAAAAGCTCCACAGCATTATAAGTTAATAGCTAAACGTACGACTCTTTGGGATGGTTTACTATCCCACTTAGATTATCCTTGAGGTAACAGCTTTATACTTGTTTCAGGTCCTTTTGGATTACGGAGGGTGAAAGGACCATAGTTGGGTGTGGAAAGGCTTTCACTCTCAACAGCAGACAGAACAAGGTTGAAATGCATCTGAATTGCCATTATTATACAAAAAGTTGCGCCGCATGTGGAAATTATGTATGAAACTTCCAAAATAATCCATGTTCTCTTCCAAATTACTGTCCCATCACAGAAATTCTGCAATCTTAGAAGTTATTTTTCTAATCACTACCTATCTTGATGTTTAGTCAATTTTGGCCTTGTTTGTTTGTGAGAAAAGGGTGGTGTCCCCTATTTTTTTCCTTCTCCGAAATGTTTCAATTTACTTTTGTGATTGTCCACAATAAAGCAAGATGCAGTTGATGAAAATGCGGTTTTGGGCATTCGGACTCACATTGTAAATGTGTCCACCCTAAGTCGTTTATAATGTATTGACTTTGAAGGTTTTCAAGAACAAACAAAAAAAAGATCTTACAGTCTATCTTCTACAGTATCGAGTTTGCTAGAAGTTGTCTTTGTTAATGTGTCCACTTATGTAGGAGTCTAGTCATACATGAGAGGACACATGAATAACATATTCATGATAAGAAGTTACGATTTTCTCAAGAAATTAAGTTTTAAGGTGAAGTGCTGACCTAAAGTTTAACATTCTGATTATTACCTTTCTGTAAAAGGAAGGATATGGTGGAAGGGGGATTAATTATACCAAGGTGAATAGTTATAAAATGTTTGTTTATGATTTTAGGAGGGTGAAATGAGTAGGTAGATGACATTTTTATAATTAATAATGGTAATTTCGGTAATTAATAAATGTATTTTTGTAAATAGAAGGAATAAGGTATGGTTGTGGGTGGAGGTGGGGGTGTGATAATTCCATACCCCTCCAAGGAGATATAAGAATTCTCCGGATATAATATCTGGGGTGCAAGGAAACAAATAAACTCAAATACAAATAACTATTTTCGGAGTGATTCCATATCCCCTTAGGCCAAAGTGCCCCTTCTAGCAATCCAAAATTCTAGCTTCTTCACTTGGGTTAGGGTGACCTATGGTGGGGAACACTTCCTGATCCTCTGTCTAACCCTGATGAATGGAATGGAAAGAAATGAGAACAAATAAAACAATCATCCTACCCACCCACCCACCCACCCACCATAATCCAATCCACCCCAGATTGGGTTCATTTTTATTCCACATGTAGGGATAGTGAAATGCTTGATGACAGCATGCCTATTTGGAATTCTTCTCCTAAAGCAAGAAAGCAATTTGAATTTAGAGTAGAAAGAAATTAAACAAAAGGAGTGGGAATGGGTGAGTATGAGAGATCTATTGGTGGGAAGAAGTCCACCAATGGAAGATCTCTTAAGAGACAATGGAATAACAACAAAATCTAATAGTTTCTCACATGTCTCCAAAGCTACCAAAAGTGGGGTCCAACATTAACAACTGTCCAACACAAGTGCTTTACTTAAGGCTTTGATTTGTATTAGGCTAATGACTTGAATCGCATAAACATATGCTTTTTGGGAATAAAATATAGGTTTGCCTGTCCTTGGAAGATATGCCCAGATCTCCTTGAAGACCCTTGTTAGTATATATGCTGACATCATTATCCACTTCTTATATTCCTTTGTTTATCAACTACTCTCCCTTCATATTCTAATCATTTCTAATCGTATGTTGGTGGATGGATAATTACAAGAAGCTTCATTTAGGTGCTGAATAATCAGAACTCTACAGTATTCAACTTTGTAGAACTAATTTTATACTGTGGTGGATGGGACTGGGCACCTATAGATATTTCTATAATACATAGTCTTGTTAATATAATGATAAGCTTTGCTAGAGAACAATGCATGAATCCACTAATTAGTTGGTCAAGCAAAGTAATCTTTAATAATCAATTTAAGTACAGTAGTAGCTAGATTTGTTGCTAAGTTAGAGTCTAGCTCCTCTTTCCTTCCAGGTGATTACATCCCCATCTTTCTTTGACTTTTGTTGATACAGTTGATATAATAACATTAATCTGTTTTCTTAAGCATGGAATATTTGTCTTTAATGTACAAGTGGCATTATTATTGCGTGTTTTATATGCTTTAAAGTGCTAAATAGACCATGCATTTCCTTATAAAATTAAACCCACTGAATCCTCTTGGTTGGAAAAAGTTTCAAGTGTATCTACTACAATATTTAGACGCTAGATTTAAACCAATATTTGCATGAGATAGCTAGCTTCCTATTCTGACTTTTCTTATTTTATTTGGTTTTTTTAATTTGACTCTCTACGTTTATGCTGTTCATGATTATAATAGTATTCATGTTTAGAGGTGCAATGCATTGTCAAAAAACCAATGGGTTTAACTATAAAAGGAAGAGAAGCAAAACGATGATCGGCATATTAGTCCTAGGCTAGAAAGGAAAAAAAACTTGTTTTCTCATTTTCAGAGTTATGGAAAAAGATGTCTCTAATCTTCTTTCTCCAACATGGGCTGGAGATGATGAGTACTCTTCAAAATCATGTTCTGATAAGAAGGTGAGACTATTTGGGTTTGAGCTGGACCCATATAAGAATAGTCACACCGTCCTAAGGGGCTCCGTGGAAGGCGATGAGAGTGTAAATTCATCAACCACAGTTTCCTCAGGCCGGGAGAAACTTTCACTGAAGGAGAAAAGCCCAGTTTGTCAACCGGGGTTGAAGAAATTCGAGTGTCAATATTGTTTTAAGGAGTTTGCTAACTCTCAAGCATTGGGGGGTCATCAAAACGCCCATAAGAAGGAAAGGATGAAGAAAAAGAGGCTGCAGCTTCAAGCTAGAAGGGCTAGTATCAACTATTATCTTCAGCCTAATTTCTCAAACAGCCATACTTTCAGTTTCCATGGCTCCTCCCCATTCTTTTATGATCCATCTGGTTATGTTCCTGATTTTACTCCCCACGAGTCCCAAATTAGCTTCAGTCAAGTCGGTCACGATCATGCTCATCCAAATGGGTCCCATTCATCCAATTTGTATTCCCCACCTTCTGAAATTCCATTCCAGCAGGATACAAGTACGTTCACTTTGACATGTACTGACCGATCAAGGGCAAACAACCGGCCTGTGATCTTCAAGCCTTCCCCCTTACCTAGTTCAAATCAACACTGTAAAACTTTGGATCTTCATTTAGGTTTGAGCTTGCTTTCAAATAGTAACCGAAGCTCGTTTGGAAGTGGGGTATGACATCTTTCTAAATAGCTGGGTGTTGCCATATCTTCTCCATTCGATCGGTCATTCAAATGCCTGTGTTTGTATACTAGAATTGTGGAGGGATTTACCTAGCGAAAGGACAGCGATGAGGAAACCGATCGAAGAATTAATTTAGCTTCTTCATTTGATTATTTTCTCCTTTATCTTTTTGCCTGTCTCTCTATAAATCCTTCCACAAAATACATGATCATGACTTCCATACAATGAAAATCCATTATCAAGTTTGTGATTTTGCCTGGAGGTTGACTTCAACCGTTGCCTTTATTTCACAGAAAGCTAAACTTTGGTCTTCGATTTATCGTAGCTACTAATTATGATACTGTATATTCATTCATACATGCTTTACTCTTGGAGGCTGCAGCTCCACCGGCAACGAATAATATAGGTGCTACAGACCCCAAAAATTTCTCAGGAAATTTCCAGAATATGTGACAGTATGGGATTCATCTTGATGGATCGTGGGTCCATTTCAGAAGAACGTAGTGCTGCCAGCATAACAGTCTGGACACGTTTCTGGAAAAATTGGTGGGTACGTTGTTGTTGATTGAATAATGAAGCAAGCTAGTGTACTGCATGGAGAGTCAGTTCTAGGCAGATGCAATGGGATTAAAGATGGTTAAAGCCAAGTGCAAGTTTAGTAGTTTGATTTTTTGTTGCTAGAAGCTTTGATTTTATCTCAATTTGCTGGCAAACATTTTTGTAAATGTATTACTGTTTTAGTACTGATTGGAAATTGTTTAATGGACTGTCTCTTTTCAGCCTAGGTGATTATCTTCGATTTATGAGGAAAAGTATGTCTTTAGGTGATCTTCAGGTCCGGTCTTAGATATAGGCAAATCAGGCCGTCGCCTAGGTCCCCAATGGAACAAAAAATAAGCTCCCCCCATTTGAGATAACTGACATATGATATATGCTTTAAATCTTGTTGAATGTTCCATGATGGATAAGTGCTTTGCATGTCAAGAGTTCAAACCCTTTGGTCGGTCTGCATTACCTGTTCTTAAAAGTTCCAAACAGGATTTGGCGGCCCTGCTGCTCACAAAAAACTATTTGGATAGTTCGAGTAGTGTTTCGGATATTTTTTTTTACGCTAAAATGATATTTTGTTGCATAGTACATCTGTTGTGCAAACTCCCTCTTTCCTTACAAGCAATTGAGGGTAATGGCTATGGAATTTTGAATTCTTGAAATTTGAACCAAACACCTTCAGCATATGTGAGTAATTTATCGAAATTAGAAGAGTCTGCTATGCGTTGCGCATAGCAGGACGTATGACACGTGAAAACTATATCGCTTTAGCACGTAAAATACTGTTTGAAAATTACTCGGTCAGTATTTTATGCGCCAAAACGATGTCATTTTAACGCATTACACGCTTGCTGTGTGCAATGCACAGTAGAAACCCGAAGTCTGTAATTTATCTACTGTCTACACAATACAATGAATGCTTAAAAATGAAAATCTATCTTCTAGTACAAATACCAAAATATTTCTAACTTCTATTTTGTTAAAATATCCAGTTTTTCTTTGGTATATTCTCCTGCAAGCTTAATTTAGATAAAATTTAAAATATTGGTGTTATATTTTGTCTCTAAAATTGATTGAGAAATAATTGTTTCAATAATATTTTATATTTTGTCTTTCATATTTTGGTACCAATACCAAAATATTGGTCTTCGTGACCTACTAAATAATTGTTTCAATCCCTATAGCTGGTTGGGATTCAACAGTCAAAGTACTTACACGTGCATGTGATTTTCTTCCCTGATTTTGGATTTTGTAATTTGGCAACAGCTTTTAAGCTTTATTTTTATGAGCTAATTTTCTTCTTCGATAATTTTTTTTCCCTTTTTTACAATTTTTTATTTTGATGTTTCTAGGTTAATATGAAAGATAATTTGAACAAACTTTGGGAGAAGAAAAAAAATCCATGAAAACCAAAAATGACTTGAAAGATATTGCCAAACATAAATACAAAAAAATAAATAATTTAGATAATTTAGGCCGAATAGATATAAGGTCTATTTGGCCTAGATTATCTAAATTATTTATTTTGTCTTTATTTAAATTTATTTTGTATTTGTTATGTTCTTATTAATTTTTTAGGGTGTGTTGGTTTGTCTAGACTAAAAGAATCTATCAAGTATAAAATTACGTTCAAAAATTTTAAAAAAAATCACTAAAGATGAAAGATAATTCAAAACAAAATTCACTAAAATAATTTATTTTTTATTTGCTTACTTTTTGTCTTTTCTATAAAAAAATTTATTTTTTGGACATAATTTTATATTATTTTTGAAATTTCTCGTTGAGACGAACCAACAACTAACAAAAAATTATAAAATAAATTCAAATAAGAACTAAAAAATAATAAAATAATAATCTAATAAATACTGAAGTCCAAATAGACCCGAATGATTTATTTGGTTGAATATAAATTAGAAAAACCAATGATTTGATAAGTATATCAAGAAATTGGATACGGAAAATGTATGTACCTTCTAGAAAACTTATCAATAAATAATCATGCTACTTGCAAAACAACAAAAAATGTAGCCAGGGAAAATAGATTGGTAGTTGAAATTTCACTATCCCATTGTCGTGGCCATTAATATATATTTCTTGTAATCACACCAGACTATTTAATAATATGTATAAAATGAGCTCAAAATTTCAACTTATTTTATTCAGCAAAAAAAAATGTGAGAAACCACTAGTTGTACTAAAAGAAATTACTTTATTTTTTTAAAAAAGATAACTTCTTTTAGTAGATTTTATATAAATAAAAAAAGTTTTCAACAGGTCTTATGTCTCTGCAGAGGGGTCACAAACCAATCTAAATTAAAATCAAGCTTTAAGATTTAATTTATCAAGGTAAACTATGTTCAAGGTATCGTATTCCGACACGTAATGATCTAAATAATATTAATTAATATTACATAGTCGCTCCCATTAACATGAAATTATAATTATGCCACTATCTCTATATGTACTCACCAAACAAGTGTTTCCTATCACATCAAGATTTTGGGTAACTATAAAATAGATTAATGGACTAAAATATAATTTTTTTCCCCCCTAGGATGCCCTAGAAAAGCAACTGAGGTAAAAATGTGAAATGATTGTGGTAGGGGTAATTAGCAAATGGGGACAAGATAAGGGGTGGCTAATAGAATTTTTACATGTGGGAAAAGACTTGTTAGTAGTAGTCCACTAAAAAGAGGACTCCTTTGCTTCAAATTGAAGCAAATGGTAGGGGCATATTGGTCCACTATTGGGGTGAAAGAACCATTTACACAAGAAAAATGCTATTAGTCCAAGTGGTTGGGAATTTGGATGAACTTTTGCTAGTTGTGTTGATTTGAGTCATATTGATTGTCATTCATGGGACTAGAATTAGGTATTGCAGCAGCCTTATCTCAATCCCAAAATTGTCATTTTCTTAAACCAGTGACAAGCGGAAAATGATTAATCTAATTGTTCTTAAGCCATAAAGTGCCTTAGTTTAGTAAGAAATAACATGAGATCATTTTTTAATTCGTGCATTGCCAAATTTAGTTATTTTTTTACATCGTAAGAGTTTCCTAAACAAAAACCTTTCTAAAACTCTGTTCTTTCCTATTTGGGCTATTCTCACAGTCTTGAAGGTACTAACTGGCAGCCAGAGTGATGGGTTGAAAGCTCGGCATGGCAACAACCCATGCACCGAGTTTCTAGTCTTTGGTTGGTCGTCTCTTTGTCCGTTCGACAATATGACATGGCGATAGTCCATGTTACTGACATAGCCCATTATATCTTGGGCCTGTCTAGACTTCTACGCATTATGCTATTTTGGGTCGGACCGACAATTCAACCCACTACACTGTTCAATTCACCCCAAAGTCAACCTTGTGCATATTTTCAAACTCCTTTATAAACCTTATTTGTTTTTACTCATGCTTAGTTAGAATTACAGGTGTCTGCTCGCTTCGACTTTTTTACATAATTGATTGTCTACTCCGCATGTTACAATAGCTTCACCTACTAGGTCTTCGTTTGAGTAGCTTGTTGAATCTTCTAATTCATCATGTGGCTTGTGCTGAAGATGTCGTCTTAACTGATTACTATGAGCCATCAAGAACTCTTATAAGTATGATTTGTATCAGACATGATATAGCCTATTTTCAAGGTTCATATAGTATGATTTGTGTAGACATGATATTCCCCTCTTTAAAAATTCATAGTTCCTAGAGCACACAAGAATAGGGTTGATAAATGAGCTCATTGAGCTAAGTATCAAATTGTTCAAATCTAATTTGAAAACTTGACAAGTTTCGATCAATATGTTTAAGTTTAGCTTGTTTGTTAATCGAGTTGGTCTAGAGAAAACTTTAATCGAGATGATCTCGAATTTTTTTAAATGTTTGTACATTATAAGCTTAGCTACTCAAGTACTAGACTAGCAGTTTTTTCAAACTTTGTTTGTTTATGTAAAATAGCTAACTCGAACGATTTTCAACGAGCTTAATAAGATCTTGAACTCAAGTAATTTGGTTCTTTTTATTAACCTTATCAAATAAAATTTTGGAAATTATACATGGTAGCACACCAAAAAGTTTCCTAACATTTTTGAACATCTAATGCCCTCATCATTGAGTTTTGACCCATTCTCTGATAATCACAAGTTCGCCGGCGCAAGTTCAAAAATCAAACAATCACAACAATCACGTGACTTTTGGCCACTTATTTTGACTAAACTATTTTACTTAAATATTTTTTTTCAAAAAAAGAAATTACATACCAAGTCCCTAAGTTACCATTATTAACCAACTTAGAACTTCTCGTACTCTATGACATGGACCAAACCCATTTGTTCGGCAATGAACTAATTGGGCTTTTGATGATTCAGACATATCTTTCTAAGATAGTGGGCTACCAAACTATGATTCCATGGACTTCTTTTACATAAAATAAAAGACTAATATAACTGAGGCTTAGAGCTTGATTAGGTGCAAATTTGTCCCATGATCAATGGGTTGTTAGAATACTTGTTAAACAGAAATTTAAAAAAAAAATACTTATCCAACTGAAATAGACAATAAAATCAATGATAAAACATGACAATGTCACAAATGGGATTGCCATTTTATCACAATTTGTATGACTTAATTTAGCATAATGGGTGAAATAAAAAAATGCACTGGTACCGATAAGAATGTGAGTGAATGAACCAAATATGTACGTCAGACTATTGTGTTTATTAATTGCTTGTATAAAATAAAAGGAATTATTCAATAATTGTTAACAAGTTAGAAAACATATATCAAGTTGAAAGAAATGCTAAAAATTAATTAAATTTAATTTTAATACGTAAACTAAAATATAATCAAAAGTACTTGTGAATTGTAAGGACTCGATTTATTTAATTCAAAAATAAATGAAGTTTCGAGTATTTAACTGAATCCCGTATATTTTAATTTACGATTATGTGTGTAGTGTACATATATTTTTCACATACATACTACATACAGACATATATAACACAGTATATATAATTTACGTACATATATATGTTATATGTATGTTTACTAGTAAGCCAAAAACCTCTCCCATGATTTTTCCAAAACCAAACTAGACTGTCGTCTTCACCCACTTCTATTGTTCTCTCGTCACCAACGCCTGCCTCTACCTACACCCTCTCCCTCTTTGATCTTTCCCATAAAGCCTCACCCTCCACTCACTTGTTCGCCCATGGTAGAGCTCACACCCACTTCCATCTCCACCCTCCATTTTCATGGAAAACCTCCCCATTGTGGATGGATTCCTCTCCTTGCTTGCCTATAGATTGGACCACATGCCTTCTTCAAATCCTCACCTTTCAAGTTGTATCACAGAGAGAGAGAGAGAGAGAGAGAGAGAGAGAGAGAGATCATGAGTAGGAGTAGAAACGACAATAACAGTGGAAGAAGGAGCCAATGATATTTTTTCTATTTCCTACATTCAATCCCATTCCTTCCCTAAATATTCGAATTCAAGTAAGTTTTTCGACCCTAATCCTTATTTCATGTTCTGATGATTACCTTAAAGTTCCACGGAGTGAAAATGGTGGAAAACTAAGATAGAAGACGATGGTAGATAATTATCGACTGCTAGTTCGGAAGACCGGTTGGATGATTAGGCGGTCAAACGATAGAGACTAGGCGATCGATTGATAGAGAATCATGCGGTTGACAAATAGGAATCAATCGATTGAGGAAATGCCAAAACCACACTATAAACCCATGTACTTTATAATAATTACACACTAACCCCCAAACTACATTAATTACAGTTTGACCCCCTTAACTTATTATTAATTAGTTTTGGATGCTAACTCGTCTTCTTCACAGAGACCATAGGCTAAACGTTTGAACGTAAGGAAGGGGTACCCTATCATATATCCGTTTGTAAGACCATGGTTTTTTTGTCTTAATTGTGTATTTCCTAGTCTCAATATGTATAGTTTCAGCATCTATCGAAATGGGGATTTAACTCTTGTGTTAGTAGATAGATTGCCTACCCTTTTAGCGGCAGTTAATGAATCTTTAATTGATATAGCTTCCTTAGCCGCCAACGCCCTCCCCTTCGCTTTCATACCTAGAATCTTCAGGCTAAGAACTCATATTGCACCTAACTCATTTTAATTACATATTTACCCCTATAGCGTATACCAATTACTTATTGACCCCTGCCAATTGATTAATTGCACATTGATCTATAGATTGATATTAATTACACGTTTACCCCTAATTTATATTATTTATACATTTATCCCCTCCCGTATTATGTAAATTACTCATTCACCCCTAGCCTATGGCATGGTTATTTAATGCAATGTACATTTTTTTGATAGCCGAGGCATCCGGCTAGTTTTGAAATTATCCCAATCTATTGTCGACTAGTCATCGGAGGACCAATCCCATCGCCCACTTGCGGGACCCCTATTTAAAGTCAAGAATTTGCCCTATATGGACTAGCCCCATAAAGGTTGATAGCACTTGAGAAGTTTCAAACCTAAGATCTAGGAAGTATATTTCTAAGTCCTAGGCCTTAACCACCAAGCCAACCCCTTGGAGTTAATGCAATATACATTATATCCTTGACTTACGTGTAAAATAATTATTTATCATCAATTACATGTTCATCACTTTGACCTTGAGATTTTCTCGAATCTCGAGCCTGGTGTTACGTCCTAGTTTTTCAACAAATTATTATTATAATTTATTATAAATAAGACCTCACAATACTCAAAGATAAACACACAATTCCAAATTATTTCATTCAACTAAAGACCAAATTCAATTGTAAATGTGTTACATAAAAAAGGGCGAATTCTGGCCTGTTACATATACCTAAAAGGCTTTTTAAAGTTAATCATTAATATGGCCTTTCAAATATAATAGATAAACCAAAAGTAAGTTACATTACATCTTTTTCTAAAAGTAAACAAAGATGTTGGGTAACTCCCACTATAGATCTTCAAAATTATACATCACCACATGCATGCCACACATCTCATACTATATGTCTGAGACAACACCTGCAAACAATGATAGAGTGAGCTACATAGCATAGTAAGAATATTTATGCCAACATTATATGAATATTAAATGGTATGACATATGACGTAAAAATGCCAAATGTATTCCACATATCTCTATCATAATTCGTTCATTCACTCACCCGATTTACTATAACCATTTATCATTTCATACATTCCATACAGTTTCAATTATCAGTGACGACAGCTCATTCGAAGGTCGCCACACAAGGTATGTCACCTTACTAGCAAACTTGTATATGTATAACTAAAATATTTTTAATAATAAAAATAAAAATATTATTTACCACTATATATATATATACATATATAAGAGTATATGTGTGTGTCTAGAGTACATGTATTTTACACACACACAAAAACATATATATAATATATTCTACACCCTAAGTCTAAAATACTTTATATTATATACACAGACATACATATATAGTAATATATCTGTATACATCTATGTATACATGTATATATAGATTACATATAGTCTGTATACTCTCTACACCCTACAATCCTAAATACTCTATAATATACATACACACATACATACATATATATACATATATTTATATGTACAAATACAATATATGTATATATATATTTATTCGTATATTCGTATATATATATAATATATAATGACTGGCCGGGAAAAGTGCATCGTTAAGGCGCCGGCCTAAGTCAAGATTTAATATT
>JABCMJ010000499.1:187-36902 GCA_014822125.1 Arbutus unedo
TACTTCGGGAATAGAAACATGACGTGCAGATACTAGTTGCATATTATGTTTCGGTCAAAGTTTAACATATGCCCGTTTCGATATTTTTACCACAAAGAGCTAAATTGCGTAAGCCAAGATCCTGTTCTCATACCTTGTTTCACTTTTGATCCAAATGTACAGTCAATCATTAGATGTTTACCAAATTGACCAAGGATAATAAAATAAAATTAATTGAAAAAATTAAGTACCGAAAGGGCGATGTTGGATGTCCAACACCGGAAATGATTTTAGAGGATGACTTGACACATTTGAACTTTATGTCAAGTGGCGACTCTGAGTTTTAAATAAGTCCTAACTGTTAAACAATTTTTATTTTTCGTCCCATTACAAGTCAAGAAATTATTCTGCCCCGTTCGACAATTTATTATTTATGAGGGGGGCTGAAAAATTTTCAGGCGCGACAAAAGAGTTAGCAGTAAATATATCCTAATTCAGTTACCTGATACGACGTCTATCAAGAAGTCAAAAAACACTCTCAATTCCTCTGTACTTTTGCCCTTTCATTTAATAGCTATCTTCTACAACGGTGGGAGGGGCCCTAAACTTTTTGACCTTATCTTAAAGTGTAAATAGAAAAAAAATGAAAAAAAAAACCCTTAAAAATAAAATAGTATATCTATGCTGGAACATTGAGGCGCTTAACATATGACAACGCCACACCAACATACGCATTTCATTAATCAAGCACCAAACATTGACATCCTACATTTCATAAGGATGGTAAAAAAAACTAATCATATGTACCGATAAAATCGTATGTAATTACAAAGATTACCAACAATCGACCAAATCCTAAACCGGAATTCGGATTTAAATAAACTTCGTAAGCAGATAATTCTCATCTTTTTATAAAATTGCTATTGGTGACCGAAAAATGTTATATCCGGAACCTAAAAATATTAGGCTAACCCTTTATCAACCGTATTGACGCATTTTTTGTGCAACATATGAAAAACTAAATTGAGAATGTCACTCTTATGGAACACCATAAGGTAATTAATGAATCTCAAGTTATTACAATGGAAAATTCTTTGATTCTCACAATTTTTTTTTTTTATGATCGCCACCATAATCTAAAATTAATCTAATACATCTGTGCCTTTAACTGTTCATAGAACGAAAAAGTGGTGAAAAACAACAAGAAGAGTGAATTTCGAGAATACGTTACGGCAATAAATCCCAACTTATGACATTCGTCATTGATTGTACATCTTCAGTATCAAAGCTCGAAATTTCATCCTTCGAACTGCTATAAGCCACAATTGGATCATATGGTGGGACCGTTATGTAAGCAAAACAGATCGAGTAATGTTCAGCAGGTCCGTGCGGCGAGGAAATTAAAGTGCATACATCATTTACAAAGAATACGGGAAAATTATTGAGTGAGAGATGGAAGAGGCCAGAAGGCCTACAACCACCACTAATTTGGGTTTTTTTTTGGATCTGTTAAGGAACTGGTTTTTGTTTGTTGTTTGGCCTTCAAACCTTGATGATGTAAAATCCTGTCATGGAAGAGAAAAGTGAAAGAAAAAGATGGAAAAATGGACATCCAAAAGAGCTGGTGGGATGAAACTTGGTAACCACCACATACCTAGAATGTGGGGGTAATTCGAATTTACAGTGATACCCTTATAGTTTTCTATGGAAACGACATTGAGATGTGAAAAAAGAAAAAAACGGAAGATGGCGATTTCTGAATTTATAAATGTGAGCCAACTTAAAAAAGCCGTTTACAATAATTTGAGCCTTGACTTTATATAATAGTATAGATATTTTGTGAATTTTATGTGCATTAAAAAATTTCGAACACACTTTTGTTTGAAATTGTGTTGGAATGCTTGTGCTCGTAGCTTTATTTTTTGTGTTTCACGTGGCACATGACAACAGTAATTAAAATTAATTTGTACAAATTATTTGTGCATATTTAATACAGATGTGTTTAGAATTATTAAATATATATAAAAATTTCTATAATTATACGAACACATGTGCATCTCGATGCGCACGAATGATGCGTTGTTAAATTTTTCAATCAAAATTCGAACTACATGTGTACTTGGGGAAATGAACCAGTCCAAGCGACATGTTACGAGAGTGATCACCCCGACCTCAATTTCACAATTTCGAACAGCATTTGGCATACATTTCGGACTTCCTCTGAACGAGGACTGTTGGAAGGACTGGATAATTTTGTAAGGATTTGCCGTACATGGGTCAGGGCGAAGGGCAATGCTTTCTCCTCATTTCAATTTTCCATATGATCTTCTTTCCAAATCTCTCCGTTTGATGAGTAATTATGGGAAGTGGGTTTGAAACTTTGAAGGTAAAATCCTTTTCTAAATTCATTTCTTTTCGATTCAAATCACCCAAAACAATGTGCTGATGCTATGGGAAAACAACCCTTGAAGGCCTAGACGCTGCATATGTTGCGATTTTTGGTGCCGATAAACACGGCGCAACAGCAACAGCAGAAGTGTCGAAGCCCGAAGTCGAAGGTCAGTCCTTTTTCTATTGGATTCTTAATCTTCTGCGACTATCGCCCTCTCCTGTATTTCCGGGTAGAACCCCCCTCTCTCTTTGCACCAAGTACGCAGCTTTCCCTCTTTTTGTCTCTTTCATCACATAACAACGGGGAGCCGCTTCCCGTCTCCTCAATCAGCCACCACGACCGTAATTATCCACCACCCTGAACAATACGTGCCCATTTGGGGAAACTTGGAATTCAGGAAGACAAAAGACTGAAATTGGACGAATTAAATCGGTGCAAATGAAAAACATACAAAGTGGGTGGTTTTTTTTTTTTTGGTTTTCCTGAACTTAACTCGTAGTTAAATATCTTGTGGAAAACCCTAGCTTTGTGGTCGATTGAGGCTTAACTCGTTGATAGATTCGAGTCTAGTGATGAATTTACAGTGGATGATCAGTGTTTGATCTCCCCAAGCTCAGTTTAGGCCTATATTTTTCAGCTTATACGAATTACATACAAGGTCACTTCGCACAAAGAAAAGAAAAGAGATTTGAGCCTCGAATCTCGAAGTTTTACAAGATTTGAGCTCCTATCAAAGGTTTCTTTTTTCCTTCTTTTTCCTCTTTCCGCTCAAAGAATGTTCATTACTCTCTCTCCACTTGATTTCCTTGATTATTAACTTAGATTCAGTTTTGCTTTTTGTAAGTTTAATACGTGGAAAATGCTTAATTCTTGGGCACGACGTTTCTATTTTTGCATTAGTAATTTAGCATGCTGAGATATTAACCTTTTTTTAAGCAAGGGAAAGTATATTGGTAAGTGCTATTGCAAGTGTTCTATCTGTGGTAGAGAGATTCAGGTGTCGTAACGTGGATGAAGCTAATTAATGAATGAAGTCTTGAATTGTTAACATGTTCATGAAGCTGTTAGGTTATTTCTTAGATTGAGAATGAATTGGTGATAAGGAAGAAAGGACACCGATGCTTTTAATGCTTTAAACTATCTTCCTCTTTCCTTAATCAGCAAGGGGAGAATATGTTTCGAACATAGTGATGGTTAGATTGTATGTTGTAATGGCCTGATATGGGCTAACCGATTCCTTAGTTGGTATTTGAGAAAATGGTCAGTTTTTTTTGGGACGTAGTATTGTCTGTTTTGACTCAGATTATATTGGAAAATATAATGGAGGTATGGTAATTGGGTGGACTGTTGTGAAAAATATATGAGAGTTGCTGTAAAGAAAAAGGTCAAAGGACATTTTATAACAAGAGTTTGAGGCTAGTGTGAATTACGAACAAATTTTGAGTGGCCTTTTATTGTTTAGATTGTGTTTCTAACTTTGTTGTTCTCTATACTTGGGAGGAGTTTGTAATCTTTTTCGTTGCCTTTGTTTCCAGGGATTGTTGTGACTAATTAGAGAGGACATATTTGGCTACCATTTTATGTGACTGAACATGGTTGGTGAATTGTAGAGTGTGGAGCTGTGAACAGTGGCTATGAAATGAGTAGAGACATGGTTGATGTTGCAGAAGAAGCACATGACAGAGATGAAGATGTTATTGATAACCCGAAAGGGGATGTCATGGTTATTGAAGGGGATACAGATTTTGAGCCACGTGATGGTATCGAATTCGAATCACATGAGGCTGCATATTCATTTTATCAAGAATATGCCAAGTCTATGGGATTTACGACTTCAATAAAAAACAGCCGTCGGTCAAAAAAATCAAAAGAGTTTATAGATGCCAAATTTGCATGTTCCAGGTATGGAGTTACACCAGAATCAGATGGTGGTAGCAGTAGACGACCAAGTGTGAGAAAGACAGACTGCAAAGCCAGCATGCATGTGAAGAAACGTAAAGGTGGAAAATGGTACATTCATGAATTCATAAAGGAGCATAATCACGAGCTTTTGCCAGCTCTAGCATATCATTTTCGGATTCATAGGAATGTAAAATTAGCTGAAAAGAATAATATTGACATTCTGCATGCTGTCAGCGAGCGAACAAGAAAGATGTATGTAGAGATGTCTAGACAATCTGCCGGCTATCAAAATCTTGGCATTCTTAGGGATGGTGTAAATTCTCAGTTTGATAAGGGGAGGTACTTGGCTCTAGAGGAAGGTGATGCACAAGTTATGCTTGACTATTTCATGCACGTCCAGAAGGAGAATCCCCATTTCTTCTATGCAATAGATTTAAATGAAGACCAACGTCTGAGAAATTTGTTTTGGGTTGATGCTAAAAGTAGGAGTGACTACATCAGCTTTAGTGATGTTGTTTTCTTTGACACTAGTTATATTAAAAGCAATGAGAAAATGCCATTTGCTCCTTTTGTTGGGGTGAACAATCACTATCAGTCCATGTTACTGGGGTCTGCATTGATCGCAGATGAGACTAAATCAACATTTACCTGGGTAATGAAGACATGGCTTCGAGCCATGGGTGGACAGGGTCCCAGAGTAATAATCACTGATCAAGACAAGACCTTAAAGGGTGTCATTGAAGAAGTTTTCCCAAATGCACGTCATTGCTTCTCTCTTTGGCATGTATTGGAAAAGATCCCAGAAGCTCTTTCTCATGTAATCAGACGGCATGACAATTTTTTTGAGAAGTTCAAAAAGTGTATTTTTAAGTCATTGACGGATGAACAGTTTGATTTGAGATGGTGGAAGATGGTAGGTAGGTTTGAACTTCAGGAAGATGATTGGATTCATTCATTGTACGAAGATCGGAAAAAATGGGTGCCTACGTACATGAGGGATACATTTTTAGCTGGAATGTCGACGACTCAGCGTGCCGATAGTGTTAACTCTTTCTTTGACAAATACATTCATAAGAAAATTACTCTGAAAGAGTTTGTAAAGCAGTATGGGATGATTCTCCAGAGTAGGTACGAAGAGGAAGCCATAGCTGATTTTGATACCTCCCATAAACAGCCTGCATTAAAGTCTCCTTCACCTTGGGAAAAACAAATGTCCACAGAATACACACATGCAATATTCAAGAAATTCCAAGTTGAGGTTTTGGGTGTAGTTGGTTGCCATCCTAAAAAAGAGAGTGAAGATGGACCGAATGTTACATTTAGTGTTATTGACTGTGAAAAGGGTGAAAATTTTATGGTGACATGGAATGAGGCAAAGTCAGATGTTTATTGTTCATGCCTTCTATTTGAATACAGAGGTTTTCTTTGTAGACACGCAATGATTGTTCTCCAGATTTGTGGTCTTTCAAGCATCCCGTCCCACTATATTTTGAAGAGGTGGACAAAAGATGCGAAAAGCAGGCAATCAAGGGCTGAAGGAACAGAACGTCTACAAAGTAGGGTGCAACGATACAATGATATATGCAAACGAGCCATTGAACTGGGTGAGGAAGGATCTTTATCCGAAGAGGGTTACAATATTGCATTTCGTACAGTAGATGAAGCTCTAAAGAACTGTGTGAATGTTAATAATAGAAGTGCTCCAGAATCTAGCAACTCTGCACTTTGTCTCCGTGACATTGAAGAAGAGAATCAAGGAGGCCTGGCAGTTAAAACAAGTAAGAAGAAGACTGCAAACAAGAAAAGAAAGGTTAGTTTGTGTCTTTAGTTGTTGGTCTTTACATTCCACTGTTTGAACAAGGGTTTGTGTGCGGGATAGAGAGATTCCAAAGGCCTGTTATGTTTCAGGTACAAGCGGAGCCTGAAGGCATACTTATTGAGCCACAGGACAACTTGCAGCACATGGTTTGTTCTACTGCCTATACCATGACAAGATTATTTGTTTATCAATGTGCTTTTGATGACAAAAAGAACTACTTTACCCTATCCCCTTAAATAGTGGCGGAAGAGCATCTCCAATCCAACACCCTCCATTTTTCTGTTTTAGAGGATCAAAATGATCTTTTTCATTCAAAAAGTGAATTTGTAGCATTGTACTATTAATCTCAACTTCAACTCAATAATCTATTTTGACCTCTATTTTTCTAATAGTTCACTCCAAAACTCAAATATTTTCACTTCTTTCCAATTTCTTTTTTAAGAGCAAACCGGTTAGTCTCAAGAAGGAACCAATCTATTGGCATATCCTTCTATGTCAAAACTTCCCTCCAAAGTCTGCTTTTCCGCGTTGTGCAGTAACGAACGGATGTGCAAGTCTACCCGCCACCCCTCGCTAATAGCCCACCGATAGTGTGAGAGCTATGCCGAGTCGCTTTCCTTGCTTACTGCACTCGCTTGAATACGAGCTCGAAGAGCTTCCAAAGAGATATCTTCTGCATTGAGCGCAAACCTATTTCTTAGTCACCGGGAGGAGCGCAGCTTTGGTACTTTAGTAGGGCACGCTCTTTGAAAACTTTTGTTTGGCAGGGTGATTTCAATGACAGAACGATTCGAAAACTCGAGAGGGTCGCCTTTGAAAGTGGTCGCCATTTACCAAAGCGTACCATTCCCGCAACCACTATGGTACTTTGTTTATAGCTTTTTTAGGTTATGCAATAGAAGATGGATCGGTCAGTTGGCTTTAAGCAACATTCGCATTTCTTGCTAAGATCCCAAGTCTCTAAGTGGGCCCTCTTGGCCACCCAAAACCTTGGCTTGTTAGAGAATCCTGCTCCTGCGATACAATAGAGACCAATTCGCATCAACAAGGCATAAATGGGTCCCCTTTTAGGAGGAGTGATTTGGGGCACCAAATATATGCCTTATTTGCATTTTTAGTACAAGACTAGCTCTATGAAATTGGCATAGATCTCGTATCGGTTCATTCAGTGCCATAACCGTTTTCGCATAATGTGTCGCATAATGTGCCGCTCACCTTTGACCGAGAGTCGGGCATTCCTTCGTAAATATCTTAAATAGAGAACTTCTCTGCTCTCCCTTTCTGTCTTTCCAAGGTGGGACTCATCGATATACCTTCCCGGTGCTTCGAGCTGCCTAAGTGAGTTTGCTTCCCCGCCCACTACCAACCTCTTGATGTCGGGATATCCGGGGGTGCCACCTGGCACCCGCTTCACTTCAAACAATATCTTCTACGCAGCGGAAGCACAATGCCTGAACCAGCAGCCTTCGCGCCAAGCTAGACTGCCCTTGTTCCTTTCCTTTCTCCGTTCCGCCTCCTTTGCTTTGTTCCAATAGAGTCCAGGGCAATGCAAAAGTGGTTCATATGCCTACTTTACCTACTTGATGGAAGGGAACGCACTTTGTTTTGTTTCTGGATTTATGGTTTGGATTCACTCAGCATTCCCCAATAGTTAGATTACCATTTCTTAAACTTCTGTAAATATATGAAATATCTTATTCTGAAGATATTGTGATTTTTTTAAATGGTATCATTTTTTAGAAAATTAAATGTGTACATCAAAAGTTACACTCATTTAATGGGTAAATTTTTCATCCTCTAGAATAAGGGATCATCTTCTATTTTCTACTTCATTCTCCATTTTTGGACGGTCAGCACTCATCCTCTCAGTTGAAAGATAGAAATAGAGGATGGGTTGGAGATCCATTTTCCTTCAAAATGGGAAGATAGAGGAAAAAGTGGAGATATGGAGTGGGAATTGGAGATGCCCGATTTACCAGGGTAATGGAGAGGCCATGGACCACATAAGCTATATTTTTTGACCTCGGTTGCAAAAAAGTTACTTTGCAAATTGTAAATCTCGTGGTACCTACTAAATTGGAGACTCCAGTGATTCTTGCACTTATATTGGACTTGCTAGTTGGAAAGGGTATACTACACTCTTCCATGCTACAATTGCTTTTTTCTTCGATATGTATTTGATCTATGATAGCATGCAAAACCCAAACATGTAGGTTTGAATTCATAAACAACTAATTCCTCTAACCTCTTCCTCCAGCCACCCCTTTCACTCTCATTCACTACATACCAATTTTGAGTCATTTTAGCTTTTCTTACTCTCTATCAATGAAAGTAAGTATGTACTTCCATCTTTTGCCATTGAGTTCCAAATTCAAATTCTCAGTGGTCAGTTCATCACTTTATTGTTATACTTCCTTTAATATTGTAATGTGATTCATATGGGACAAAATCATATACTGTTTACGTGTCATTTAAAGATCCCTAGGAATATCTGAAACTTGAATAGATGTACTTATATTTCATTCTATCTGAATGCATCATTTGTCACTATTCGTACTTCTCTTTTGTACATTTCTCTTTAACTTTAGTATTTGAAATGAAAAACTACACACATTCAGTTGACTAATTAGTCACCCAAATTGGGGTAAGATATTAACTACATCAGGCCAATAATTATCAATGTCTTGGTTAAGTAGGAAGACAGCCTACATTATCAAAAAGATTCTGTAATATATTTCATTGATATCTTTGCACAATTTTGTGTTAGTTATGTTTGTTTACTACAGAGTAATTTCTCATGCATAGACAGTTCAATTTGGTATCATCCAAATGAATAATATTACTTCAGGCCCTGTAAGGCAACACATATGGTCCATACGTTTGGGTTTGGCCTAAATAAAAAAATTCATGTCTACGAATTTTGACTGTAAAGTATAAAAAAAGTTTTGAGTTTTGACTGGCAATTACTTATTTTAATTTGGACAATCTTGCTTGTAGGAGAACCTAAGCTCAGAAGGAATAAGCCTCAACGGATATTATGGCACTCAGCAGAATGTCCAAGGACTGGTACTAATCTTTATAATCGTGAATAACTATGCTATCAGTAAAGGTTTCATGACATATGATATCCTATGAATGCAACTTATATCATCATGATATGTAATTTGGTGCCGACTGTAGATACAATTGAACTTAATGGAACCACCACATGATGCTTACTATGTCAATCAAGAGAGCATGCAGGGGCTGGTATGTCTTGATGAACTCTTGATAATTCTGAAACATTCAACTGGAAATTACGTAGTTGTGTAATTCTTAAATTATTTTGTAGGGACAATTAAACTCGATGGCATCCAGTCATGGTGGGTTTTTTGGGACTCAGCAAAGCATGCACGGACTGGTATAGCATCTAACTTTTCTCATGGCAGAATTTAATTCCTAAAATTTTTTGTTTGGAAATACCATATCACGGTGTCAAATGTGAGGCTTCTTGTATTTGTCCTCGTTTTTCATTCTTGCAGGGGCATTTGGATTTTAGGCCGCAAACCAGTTTCAGTTACGGCTTGCAGGTAAGTATTGGAGATGTGACAATTTCATGCTATTTATGGAGTAATGGGTTTCTTACAATGGACTTACTACTTTAGGTTTTCACCTTAATGTCAGGATGATCCCAATTTGAGATCCAGTCAGTTGCATGGCGATTCCTCGAGACATGCGTAAAAAAGGACACCTTAACAGTTCCTATGTTATGCTTCATCCTGGTTTGGAAGACCTGGGGCACAATGTGGTAATGTGAGAAGTAGATCCATGGTAGCGGTTCCGTGTCATCTGCTATTTCTGTAGAATAAAAAGATTGGTACTTTGCTAACACCCCCACCCCCACCGCGGTGCAAATTGGACAAGTGCAAATGCTTCCTGCTATTGAGTTACTTCGTGCGAAAGAGTATTTAACCTAGGATGAAGGCAACACAATGAAGAATTCTGGCTCCACTGACTGGATGTAGATATCTATATCTAACGATTTCACTTGAAGTTGCTGAGAAGAATTTTGGTTCTTTGTGCTGGTTCTGAATCCCAGTAAAATAGTATATACTCCTTTGCAAATCAGAGATGGTAGATTATACCGATGAGTTTTTATTTTCTTGTATTTGCGATCAATGAACAAGCCCTCACCCACTTCAGAAATACCGGTGTCTATCACTCCAGAGGCGCAACAGTCAATATCTCGAATCTCTTGTTGGACCTAGAACTGTTATTATCTGATGTAGCTTATGAAGTCGGGCAAACGCTCTTGTCCAATTTACTGTGAGCGGCAACATCTATTTGAAAAACTTCATCTATTTTTCTTGCATGTTTGTGAATGATTGCTTGTAGTTCCTTGTGGTTGCTACTACAGAATTTAAATTAGCTTTTCCATATTTGAAACGAGTATAGGTTTTTATTATTTTCCACTTAATTGTTTCCCCACTTTTCCTTTTTAATTTAATGGTTAGGAGGTTCTGCATGGAGTAATTGTATGAACAAGGTGTTCTGGACACATCGAGACACAAATGTATTCAGAATCGTTTGATGCACGTTCATTTGTATTTGGAATATTTGTGTTCCTAGACTTTTTGTTCTACACAATGGCGATAAAAATCTTGGTAGTCTTTTTGTGATATTGCAGTAAGTCTATTAACACATTTTTCATGCACAAATTCAGAAACAGATGTGTTCAAAATTGTTAAATACACGTGCGTTGCATTAAGTCTATTAACGCATTTTTCATGCACAAATTTAAAAACAGATGTGATCAAAATTGTTAGATACACGTGCATCTTTCAAAATAACATAAATTTTACATACATCGAGTAGTTTTGAATAATGTCTCCGAAAATGTATGCTTCTAAACTTTCTGTTGTATAACATGAATACATAGATAGATTTATTTACAAATCAGTTTTGCGGGATTTGATTACCCAATATGTCCAATTCTTTTAGATTATTTTTTTGCTTTCATTTAATTTTATTATATCACGATATCATAATGTTTGTCTATTTTAATTTATAACTTATTTTCTTTTTTTGCTAATTTATTGGAGCTTAGACCAATTATCATCGGACAATTCCGCTTTGTGGTTATTCTTACTCTATGACTATTATTATAGGAATATGGGGTTCAATACTAAAAAAATCAACACAACATATCAATTTTTTCTTTATATTTTTCTTTAAATTTATTTTTACACTATTAATTATTCTGTTGATTTTTTTTAAACATGAACTATCAATTTATAAATATTATTAATTACAGAATTTAGTGAGTGACAACAAACTTTTCTATCGATTGCTTTTTTCGAACTTTTTGAATTATTATCGTCTTTATTAATTTTTATTTATATATTTTTATTTTTTAAACATTTTTGGAATGGTCGACCGGTGAAAATCACTTCCCCGCCTCTACGTTCTCTCGCGCCCGCCGTCGTCGTCTGTCTCGATTGATATATCCGGTGCTTTTCCACCGCCGGCCAATACCACGAAGGTGTACTTTCTTCATCTCTCTATAGTTCTCTCTCTCTCTCTCTCTCTCTCTCAAATACAGTCATCACAACTAATCAGTCCAATTACGAGGAAGAGGTTAAATTGCACCAAGTTTGCAATACAAAAAACAAAGCTGAATTTCCATTTTCCTTGAATTTCTGATTTTTTTCCACTGAAATCAAACTGAATAGACTGTTGATTGATCTTTTGTCGAAATTGGATATACAGGAAAACCTGAGGTGGTAGTCTGGTAGATTTTGCAGCATATAAAATCGCTCTGCCCATCGCCGCGCAGAAATCACCCGCCTTTCACCCCTATATGCCCGCAGCCACTCCTACAAGGTGAAGTTGGGAATTGAAACCCCTCTGAATCGAGTATTTCTGTCGTTTTTCATAATTTTTTGTTATCTATTTCTGTTGTATTGAGTGTTGCACTTCTTTACTTGTTTTCACTTTGAACTTTTGCCACTGATTTTGATTAACATTAGTCTGATTGAAGTCTCTGGGTAATTGGTAATACAACTGTGTCTGCTTTGAGAACAAGTTTCACTGTTCTGTCTATTCAACTATTTGCATTATTGAGTACTCTTGCCTTTATCCAGAACCTCTACATATGGCTTATGGCCGTAGTTGCGCAGAGGGAACTCCTACTTTGTAATTAAAGAATGGTGAAACCTTAAGCTCTGAAACCAAATTGATATAGGATGAGCTTTGTAGAAATTGATTTGCGAGTTTGGGGTTAGGGTTTATATTGCTTCAGAAAAAGTGGGATTTTGGTATTGATTTCATTTATTTTTGTAGCCAAAGGTTCTTATACACTAGCGTCATAAGGGGTTTGTATGTGGTAACAAAAGGAATGTGGGAGGTTTTTGGGGCTTCCAAGTTTGTACAGTTCTTGGAGTGTAATAGAGGCTGTTTAATTCTTTTGTCATGAAGAATGGAGATTGATTTTTTAAAGGGTGACCCAGGGCTGTTAAAGTTTTGACTTTACTTGTTAACATGTTAGTAAAACAAAGGCGAATCACATTTGCTTGATAGTTGAAATTTTACGCCATGCACCTAGATTCCGTAGGCATCACTCATAACACTTATGATTAGAAGTGCCAAAAACAATCCAAAAGAGCTTGAAAAGCTTCACAAGTACTCTAAAAGTTCATAATCTGTTGAACTAGAAACATTCTATGGCTTAGACAATGCCTTTTCTAAATAGCAATTTGAGTTCCCACCTCTACTGTTAGAATTTCTAACACGAAGCCAATAGACTTTGGAAAACTTCATAAGTTCTATTACCCATAAGATGAATCACGGGTGACCTTTATTGCCCACATCAAGAATTCTACAAAATTACCCGCATATACTTGACCTCTTAAACTCAAAAGAGTTATACTAAAAAGTACCTACTAACTTCTTTAACCATAACACACACAAATAGTATTCTACAGAGACTAGCGACTTGAATATGCGTGGTTTGTCTCCAAATCATGTGGCTTTCGAAATTATGATGCTTCATTAAATTTGTTTTTGCTTGAGCTTCTACATGCATCAAGGATATAATAAACCATTTTACGCTTAACATTGATATCCTCACTATTTCCTGACCATCTGATTTGGAATAAATTTTAAACATGATCTTCTTAAAGCTAAGTTAGACCTTAAGTCATTGTGCTTCTGGAGTTTTCTTTGAGATATTTGGGTGTTATTATAGTTATCTTCTAGTTGTTTTTCCATTTCAGGTATCTTGGTTGATGGAAGTTCTGTGAAAAAATATCTTCAGCATGGAGATTAATCTGGAGCTGCCGTCTGTCCAGGAGGACAAATTGCACAATACATCGTATACAAACGTTGGTGATAGTACAGATGGACTTTGTGTTCGAGAAGAGGAGGTAAGTTCTCTGAGAACTAGGAAGAATGTTAAGGGGCTGGGAATAAATGTGGGTGAAAACTTCAGTAGAAGTGGGGAGAGAGTGGACGAGGATGCTCTTGTACTGGACACTTTTGGCAAGGAGATCAGGAGTTATGTGCCTCAAAAGGGTTTGGAGTTTGAATCAAAAGAGGAAGCATATTCTTTTTACAGGGAATATGCTAGGTCTGTTGGATTTGGCATCACAATAAAAGCGAGTCGCCGGTCCAAAAAGTCGGGAAAATTCATTGATGTAAAAATAGCTTGTTCTAGGTTTGGTAGTAAACCAGATTCAAATACAGCTATTAATTCACGATCATGTCCCAAGACAGACTGTAAGGCAAGCATGCATATGAAGAGAAGACAGGATGGAAAATGGTTTATATTTAGTTTTCTAGAGGAGCATAACCATGAAATTTGTCCTTCTGACTTTTATTATGCTCTCAATGGAAGGGGCAAGCAGTCTGGTGTTGTTGCTTGTCAAAAGAAGGGACTACAGTTGGCTTTAGATGAGGTCGATGTACAAGTGATGTTTGAGTTTTTTATGCTTATGCAAGATGAGAATCCTAATTTCTTCTATACAATAGATTTGGACCATGAAAAACGTATGAGAAATGTGTTTTGGGTTGATGCCAAGAGCAGATATGATTACAGCAAATTTTGTGATGTAGTCTTCTTTGATAGCTATTATGTTCGCAACAAATATAGAGTACCCTTCGTGCCTATTGTTGGGGTGAATCATCACTTTCAGTTAGTGTTGCTTGGATGTGCATTGATTGGGGAGGAAACAAAGTCAACTTTTGTTTGGTTGATGCGCACGTGGCTTAGAGCTGTGGGTGGTCAAACTCCTAAAGTTATTATTACTGGTGAAGACAAGTCACTGGAAGAAGCTATTGCGGAGGTATTTCCTGATACACGACATTGTTTTTGTTTATGGCATGTGTTCAGTAAGATTCCTGAAAATCTAGGCCACATAGTGAGCAGGCCAGAAAAATTTATGAGGAAATTAAGCAAATGCATTTATCGATCTTGGACACAAGAAGAGTTTGAAAAGAGATGGTGGAAGGTGATCGACAAATTTGGGCTCAGAGAAGATGAATGGCTTCAATCACTTTATGGAAATCGTAAGAAGTGGGTCCCGGCTTATATGAGAGGTACTTTTTTGGCTGGACTGTGCACAAGTGAACGATCTGAATGCACATCCTCCTTGTTTGATAAGCACTTGCACAGGGAGACTAAATGTAAGGAATTTATAGATCAATACAAAGTATTTCTACATGACAGCTCTGAGGAAGAAGCCAGAGCTGATTTCGAAACACATCACAAGTTGCCTGCATTAAGATCTCTTTCTCCTTTTGAGAAGCAGATGTCCACTGTTTATACACATTCCATATTCAAGAAATGTCAGGTTGAGGTTTTGGGAACAGATGCCTGTAGGTTGCAAAAAACATTTGAAGATCAGGCAGTTGTAACATATCAAGTTGATGATTTAGAAGTGCGGCAGAGTTTCATTGTAGCATGGAATGAAGCAGACTTACACATATCTTGTTTGTGTCGTTCGTTTGAGTATAGAGGTTTTCTTTGTAGACATGCATTGATTGTTCTACAAATGTCTGGTGTTTATAACATCCCTTCTCATTATATACTACAGCGATGGACAAGCGGTGCAAATATCACATTATCCGGTAGTGAAACATCCTGTAGGTTTCATTATAGGGTTCAACGTTTCAATGATCTTTGTAAACGAGCACTCAAATTGGGTGAACAGGGGTCTTTGTCTCCGGAAACCTACAATATTGTCATTGATGCTCTACAAGAAGCCATGGAACAGTGTGTTGGTGTGAACACTTCTGCTAGGTGTGTTTTGGAGCCTAACGTGTTAGCTACTCAAGGTTTCCTCAACACTGAAGAAGAGAATCAAAACGACAGTTTGTCCAAAGCATCAAAGAAGAAGAAAATGCATAAGAAGCGGAAGGTAGTGGATGCTAAATTATTGAGCATGCGGTTTCTATAACCACTTCTAATGCTCTCCTTAAGGGATGAGACGCAAATTTGATCAAGTGTATATATTGTAGGTACAATATGGGACTGAAGTAATAACTGGTCGGGTGAAGGATTGTAACTTGCAGATGGTTTGTCACATCTTAATGCTGTTTGCTCTGATTATTTTTCAATAACGTGTTCCAATAGATTTGATATAGTCCTTACATAACCTTCATTTATTTGGCATCCTTGTGCTTAGGGGAAGTTGGAGTCTGGAGTGCGCACCGCTGACAACATTTTTGTTCCTCAACGGGACATTCCAGGGATGGTATGAGTGTCATGTCCTAATGTCGACCTCAACGTATATAAAATTTATTTATCTCATTCAGGAGCGACCACTGGTTTATTGGTCATTAAATCGACCTACTAATCTCTAGGTTGTGGGCTTGACTATGAGACCACCACTTTGTGCATTTAATTTCAAAGGCTAGCTTTGTTGTACCCAGTCTATGTCTCTCAGACACCCATTAATGGGTACCGACTTTTTTTTTTTTTGAATATATATGCCATTAATGACTTAAAAGTTGGACTTACATAACATGGATGTAGGAAGTAGGCTCCGGAACACCAACCGTTGATGGCTATTATGGTGCTCAACGGAGTATGCACAGAGTGGTACCTCATCTTTTACCCTTTGACTGTAATTTATGACCATAAGTTCCGTAGTGGACCTTTAGGAAATGGCTAATGATATGTTAAGCAGTATCGATATTTTTCACAGGGACAATTACACTCATTATCTTCGATTCACAATGGGTACTATAGCAACCCACAGGGAATGCAGGGGATGGTATGACAGTATTGTTGTACGATTGGTGATTTTGTGAAGTAGTTGAATATTTATATGAACAAGTACCATTCTGACTATTGGGTGTCATTTTTCCCCCTCCCTTCAAGGGACAATCAAATTCTATTGTGATGCAAGTTGGTCAATATGGCCCTCAACAAAGCCTGCAAGGACTGGTAAGCTATTAATGCATATCACATTTGTAACGAAGGACTTCGTTTTTGTTTACGGATTTTGTAACTACCTTGAATTGGGTTGTTGCAGTTGCAAGGAGAACTTGGTTTCAAGGCACCCACTATGCACGGGTGTTTCAACATTCGGGATAGCTTGCATGATATGGTATGTGTTTGAGTAGTAGCTTGAATCATGTTACTTGTACTTCATACATATCCTTCAAAACTAGCTTTTATGTTTGATGCATGTTTTCAAAACTGGAATTTTGTTTGTTTACTTCAGGAGCAGTCTGCGGGTTCCAGACAGTTCCACGACATTGTATCCAAATGTTTGCATGATAAACATCTCCCGCAGTAGCTGCATTGGGTTGTCTGCTTTTCCATCTATGTTAGATAAGCAAAGAAATGCATTCAACAAAGCATGTGAATGTATGTAATGCCCAAAATTAAGGCTTAGTAGAGTTATTTCTCATTTTATTATGAGTCCTCTCTCTCTCTCTCTCTCTCTCGTATGCTTGATAGAGGAAAAGGGCTACGAAGGATTCATGCAGCCAAATTGATCAGGACACAAGGCTAGGCTTGGTTTGGTTACTTGCCATTTGTTCCTTTCTGTATGAGTGTTGTGGTAACTGCATTAGATTAACTGTTGGCTGCAGCTCCAGTTGTATCTGGTTCTTAATTCAACTTCAAGGTGAAATTTATACCCATTTGAAGATGTTTTTGAAAATAGTAAGATCATGATGTACTCTTTCAAAATTTGGAAAAGAATAATTTCTCGAGATTTATCTGGTAGACACAGCCTGCCGGGAAGATAAAAGGAGACAAAATAAAGAAATATATGAGGGTGGTTACACTAGCTTGGTTTATCAGTTCTCGATCAGATTTTCCTTGGGATGTATTTTGAAGAAACCTACAACATCAACCCTCATCTCACATTATCCCAACCAAGCCTTGCCCATTTGTTGTTAGGAATTTTCAAAATAATATGGGTGTCAATTTTGAGTTTTTTTGGAAGGTTCATTTCTTATGTGGGTTCTGTTCCAAATTATTTAAATGTGGGAAGTTTGGATTGCTTGTATAAGTTGTTGATATCTTCCCCATGTGAAAGCAATCATTTTGGAAAGATTTGGACTGCTGCAAATCCTCGACAGTGCAGCCATTGTTGACAAAATAGATTTTGGACAATCTGTGAAGATTGCATGTATTTATTGCATTTGTTTTCTCCTTTTCATTATGCCTATAAATTGTATGCACTGTGTGGTGTAGATAGGGTGGCCGGTGGTGTGTGGCAAAGAGAGGCAGTAAGGAGAGTACTAGGATCAAGAGAGAGAGAGAGTTGAGTGTGAGGTTCGAATTTCTTCCTCCGAAAGCTTTTGTAATTATATTATTTATATCAATAATAGCGAAATTTCTCTCAAGTAGTGTTCTATTATGTATGCGTGTAATTTTCTGATCCTCAACATGAGTGAACACATATAGTGTTCAAGTAGCTTGGCTTCTTAGTAGCTATGCAACGCACCATAGCTGGTAAAGCCAGTGCTTCGCACTTTAGAACTTGCACATTTACACCTGCCCGTGTGCATGAGCGTGATAGTGAATTGTGTGACTGCAATATGACGCTCTGATGACACACTTTGCACTTGACGTGGTACGTGCGTGTTAGTCGGTTAAGTGACGGTTAGTGGTTAACTAACAATGCAATGCGATAATTAAACGTGATCATTTGAACTGTGGTAATTATTAAATTATTATCTGATTATTTTTTTGTCTTTATTTGAATTTTTTTTATAATTTTATATTTTGTACCGATTTTTTGACGTTGATTGGTTTGTCTTGACGAAAAGAATATAAAAAGTATAAAATTATCTCCAAATTTTTTTAAAAAATCAGAAAAGATGAAAAATAAATCAAAACAGGGTTCATTTTTACTTATTTTTTGTCTTCAGTAATTTTTGTTTTTAATTTTTGAGTATAATTTTGTACTTTTTAAATTCCTTTCGTCGAGACGAGCTAATAAACATCAAAATTTGTAAAAACATAACAAATATAATTTTTTTAATAAAGACAAAAAAAAAACCATAGGCTAAATTGGGCCACATGTGTATTGAAAATAGATTTATTATAACTTGGTGTACACTAGGGACAATAGTGTTTTTAGGAAAATGATATTGTAATGCATTTCAAAGCGTTTTTCATGCCTTGTTTTGCAAGTCAAAGCACCGCCAATTTTCATCTCTAAAGGCCAGATTTTCCAACAACTTAAAATAGTATCTTGAATGATGACATCTCTACAAAAAATAACGCAAGATCAAACCGGGTTAGTGAAGATCGAATCAAATTGAATCAAATGTTTATGACCGAATTGATCAAACCAAACCAAAATCATCCGGTGTTTCAGATTAAAAAATAAAAATCGAACCGAACGTTCTAAAAATATTCCAAACCGAACCAGGTTAGTTAAAAAACTATACCAAATCAGTTCGATTTTCTGATTCAACTCGGTTTATCAGTTTTTCCTTACGTATCTAATCACTTTCAATCCAAATCACTTAAAACAAACGCAATTACTTTCCGTCTAAACACATACACTTGAGAGGTTCTATTATTCTGCAGAAACAGAGACTTGGTGATTCTTGATTCTCTTTTTGAAACACCTCGAATATTCCGTTTGTCTCCACTTGTACGTACGTAGACAGAAAAAATTTAAAGTTCGGGCTTATGTCTTGAAAACAGATTTATTGTCGATGGAACAAATATTATTTTTTAGGAAAGTGACATAGTAACTAGCCTCGAAATATTTGCCAATTTTTATTTTCAAAGGCCAGATTTTCATCTTTGCTTCCTAACTCTAATTCTGTCACTGTGACTTCTTCATCTTTTTGGCTCATCAAAAAGTACATTGTGGTCTTTTCTGGTAAAATAATGACAAAAACACAGACACTAGATACAAGTACTGCATACTGTCATCTGCTGATTCTGTTTCTGTGTCAAAGAACATCAGATCTCTTCTTCACTTTGCACCAGAGTCCATTCTTTGTATGTATTGTTGCCCCGGTAACTTGTTCGACAGATTCGGGAGGTCCTTTCAGCTCAACGTCAAACTTCTGTAACAACATTGCCAATGCTATTGTTGATTCCATCAGTGCAAATTGGTCCCCGACGCATTTTCTTGGACCTCCACCGAAAGGTAAGAAGGCAAAATCTGATATAACCTGATAAAAGCACAAGTTAAGAAAATTAATTCAGATCAAACATGGGAGAAACATTAAAGGGGCTGAAGCAGTAGCAGTATTATAAGACCTCGTTTGGATATAATGCTCCAGGGCTCCGAGATGGATCAAAGCCAGCCCACCCTTCAATGCCTTCACTCTTCCTTTGAGCAAGAAACCTCTCTGGTTCAAATTCATGCGGCTTGTCCCAGAAATATGGAGATCTATGGAGATTATAAACCTGGATAGGAGAATCTCAAATTGAATATCACATTGATAGAAAAAAAGAAGTTTGAAGCAGACAAACATAACAAACATCGAAACACAAACATATTTCCTACATGAAGTCCGTATTTGGATCTTGAATCTGTGGAGGGACTAGAGGAGGAAAAGAAAAGAAATGAAATGAAATGAAAAGAGATTGTTGTTAATTGCATAAGAAAAATGTTCATGTAGAATCCTTAAGTTTTCTTTTCCCCGAGAAAATCCCTCCATAAATCCAAGATGCAACTATAGCCTAAGGGAATAGCATCTTCAATGTCTGTTGGCATCAAAGCAGTAAAAAGAAAAAAATAGCTACAGATGCAAGAAAATGAATCACTCACCGAAATGAAAATATCAGTTCCGGCAGGAATTGCATACCCGTCTTTGTTACCCTTGTGTCCTCCTGCACAATAGGGTAGAAGTTCAAGGCTTGACACAGTCATTCATTGGATGAATTCCTCATACATTTAGTTTTTGCACTTCCCTTCCTCTTCATTTATTAATCCCTCAAAATCAACCCAAAAATTGCACAACTACAGCGATAGTACAACTAAAGTTACTACAACTCGAACTACGATTCCCCTCTCCACAAGCATTACAACTTTCAAATCTTGTAGACTAAAATCATCTCGAGGTATACGCAGGCTTGTCGTTATATACTGGAGACCATTTGGTCAGCAACCCTATACCAAAATCCGTTGCACATAGATGTACCTTCTAAGTACGGGAAAAATGAAAAGTTAAGCTAGTGGTTGCTAGATACTCATGAAGAATTTAGCCCAAGATGACTTTCCCAAATTTTTGCAACTGCAGAGATAACTGCTAAGTAAAATGAGAGAAGAGATCATTTCTTTCACCACTTTAACCTACTCTCTATCTTTAACATTAGTACTGTACATGGTATAGGATTTTTTACATTATCCGCATTTTTTTTGTCTTGGTGGAGAATAACAATCATTCCTGTTAGAAATGTTCATGTTTATCAACGCTGTTATCTAGGATCTGTACCTGGCAATGAATCCGACTTAAGACTGCGTCTGATAAGCAATGGAGGCTGCGGGAACAAGCGTAGAGTCTCCACAACAATTAGTCTGATGAACCTGAAACGGGGGGCATTGATCATAATTACACTTTCACCTGGAAGCACAATATAAATAATAATAGGCTTAGGTACAGCTGAGAGAAAATTTCTAATTTCGAGCGTAAGGTCTGAAATCCCAACCAAAGCATCAGAACAGTATGGTTTCCCAAGAAGAAAAGTAGAACCGAAATCCCATCTACCATTACCTGGACATATTATGCATAACATCTAAGAAACAAAAGAAAATGATTTAATATGGTGATGAGACAGATGATAGGTATGTGCACTATTCCACTAAAAAGCAAATTTCCGGGCACATACCAGCATAATGAGCTCAAAATCGAGACTGGAATTAAAATTAAAGCCTTTATCCTCTACACGAATGATGCAATTCACCTTGAGGATACTCAACTCAATACCAAGAACATGATGAGAGTGTGAAAACATTTTTTTGTAAGCCACAATGACCATGAACGTACTTTAATGTTGCAACTATAGAAATGGGAAGTAAAAGAGTGGGATCTAGATATAGTAACTATCCATCATAAATAGAAAAAAGATTCATACAAAAAGAATCTGTTACTTACTCTAGTTTCTTAAGTGAATCAAAAGTCAGTCTCCCCTGACCAAGCACCGAGTCAATCTCTGCTTGGGCTTTCTTCATTTTAGAAGGATTCTGCATGAAAGCAAGTTACTCGTCCGGAAATCTTACACAAGTGAACAGAAAACTGATTAATGCACTCCTCTGCTCTGATTTGAGATGATTGAAACTCATTAACTTAGAGAACCATACTTGTGAAAGAAGGAAAACAGCCCAAGTAAGAACAGCAGCTGTTGTTTCATGCCCAGCAATCAGCATTGTCATCAAGTCATCCCTTAGCTGTCACAATCAACAGACCGCAAAATAAAACCATAGCTAAAAATGGACTTCATGTGAAACATTGTTCAAAAATAGTTTTCCAATGACCAAAAACGGAAAATAAAATTGGTTGAGGACAAATTCCAATTTTCAGGTGGCCTAACTACACAAAAAGACGCTCCAATCTTCGAATTCCAAGTAGAGATTTCCCTCAAAAAATTTAACGAGGATAGATTTACATCGGAAAATATATGCAAATTCTATTATGTATGATTCTATACCAATCAACTACAGCACAATCAGTAAGTGTTTACTTAGCACCTCAATTATCAGAATAAAATCCTTCTCACATAAGCAGCCAATGCATATTGCCATTACTAACCTGACGATCATCAACATCAGCCCCTCTCATATCAACTAAAAAACGCAAAAGACTCGCATCCTGCAATAATTAAATCGTAACATTCATGGCTCATTTCAAGATTCACAAAATTTTTGAACTACATTTGGTAATCATTCAAGATATCAGAAAAATGGATTTGGGAAACCAGTATCTTTTTCCTCAGAGATGGAAAATATACCTTAAGATCTGAGTAGTCCCTTTGTTGAAGTTTCTCAACATCTGTTTCCTGCCATAAGGCACAATCAAATCAATTTTAAGACTGGATGGTGGTGCAACATGGCTCTGATTTCCATTTTGTAACTCCTTCCCTCATTCAGCCTTCTATCTTCTTACCTGTCTAGTCTCTTTTGCATTTCTAATGAGACCATCGAGACATTCATTGATATCCTCAAGATCCTTCTGGAACTTTCGCTGCCTAGGAATTAACCATCTTGCCAAAGGAAATTTCCAATAAGGTATGTAGAAAGTTGAGCGATGCTCAGCTTCAAAAAGTGTACCATATACCGCCTGTAACATAATAGCAGAGGAGCTGAAAATGAAGAAATAAGTAACTAGAAAGAAGAAAACATTTTTGATATCAAAGTCGATAAGATGAATACTTTTAAAAATCAAGATGTAGGTAAAAAAAAGAGTAGCCTCCACCAATGCTAAAACAAAGCATGGGCATTTTCTTTCTCATTTGAAATGTGCACTTACACTTCTCTTTACCAGCTTATGCTTGTAAAGTAGTTTGTCGTTTAGCAGAGCAAGCAAATTAAATCTTTGGATCCTATATTCCAATACCTGGTGATATTTAATGATACAATGCCTCAAGTAGTTGGCCTTCTCAAATCTCATGAAGCCAAAGTGTGGCCACATGAGGGTTGCAGTTATACTAGCTAGCTTTAGCTTCTAGGTATCCTTAACAACATGTTCAAAGCAAGGTGCGCTAGAGATTGTCAATTCCGTGCACACTATAGTTTGATTTAATTTTAGACAGCAAGCACTTTCTGAAAGAGTGGTCGCTTTCCTTTGGTACTGCTTTGACTGCTTCTCACCGCTCATCCTCTAGTTCTCCTCGTTCTGAGCTACTAAGTGAGAGTTTTAAAAGATCAACTCCCTAGCCATGCACCTACTTAAATATTAAAATTAGTAGTCATAATATGAATGAGCTGAAGTATAATCACAAAAAAAACTCGTCATTTTTGGGGGAGGGGAGCAGTCAAAGCATGAACCAAACCAAACGATTGTTCGAAGTCCTTATATATTTGATGGCATTTGCAAAAGTTCAAAAGGATACAGTTTACAGACCCTTTTTTTGACCTCACACACCAATGCCCTCAATTATAGCAAATCAAAATGTCAAGCAAGCCAAACAGAAGAGGCTTGTAGTGTTAGAGTGATGCAAAGTTGCATACATGCTAACCTTAACAATCGAGTGTAGGGTTTGAGTTCACACAGCTTTTGTTTCTTCTACGCAGTCTTATTTGATGGAAACAAATAAAGTGTAGGAATAATGTGGGTACAAGGAACATAAATTACATAACAAAAGAGCATATAGAAATGGAAAAGAGAAAAGAGAAAAAAAATGCATGCAAAAAACTATCCCTGTAGATAAAAAGAAAGCAAAGAAAGAACAAAGCAAGATCTTACTTCAGAGGACAATTAACCGAATGAGTGTAGCTCATAATCACATATTCTTAATTGTTAAAGTCAAATTTCTTTTAGAATGGGAGTTGTGTTGTCATCAAGCTTGTAAGACAATGACACCATTATGCAAAAGACACTCCTAGGAGCTGAAAAATGGGATTCATGAGAATCAGACACCAATAACATATGGGCAATTATAATCACTCGGACATTTTAACACACAACAAGGACTCTGTCGAAGAATGCATTCTATCTAATCTAACCTTAATAATTGGAGACTCTTTTGTGACTGAACCGAAGTCATAGTTGAAAACACCAAGCCCAATAATATCAAGTGCCAAACTTGAAAATTCTGCTTCGAGATTCAACTCAATTGCCTCCCCTCCTTGCAAGCCTTCCCTTTCCAGAAGCTCCTCAAATTTTGATATGGTTCTTCCAGAACAATTTGTAAATACTTTAACCATTGATTCCAAGTACGAGGCATGAAATCCAGGAGCAATCACTGAAATTAACATGTTTTAACAATTTTAGAATGTCACTGTACAGAGAAAAGCTCCAAATGTTGCCACAAAAAAAAAAAAAAAAAACACAAAGAATATGCACTATTGAGCCTGAGTACTAAAAAAGTGATCCCCCTGAGGACCCTGACTGTTGCTTGTTTGTATCCCTCAAGTCAAAATGGTCTTGGTTAAGGATAATGATAGATAGTGTGGAAATCAACCTTTACCAGCTCTGAATCTCCAATTCTTCCTTGAACCTAGACTACATCAGATAGCAAAAAGTAGACATTCATTTTGAAGGCTTCACAAATTGGGGAGAAAAGGGTTATAAGTTCAGATTCCAGTGAAGGAGTACCTTTTCAAATCAACAAAAAGCATGGTTTTAGAACTGTTTTAGTATCTTATCTTCAATGTGCTAACAAAACCTCAGTATTGAGCTTGGTCTTACTTCACCTTGGAGAAACAAAAGAAGACTTCCATCTCCAAGTTGAGCAGGAAACAAATGCATTTGAGAATAATATTTAAGCAAGGAACAGGCTGAGGATGACCAGAACAAAACACGAATTTTAGGGACTGTATACATGTAGCAATTATTAACAAGGATGGAGAGATTGGAGAGAATGTAAGGCATAGAAGCAAACTGGGTTGGATAAGCGAAAGGTGTGAGTGTATGTGGAGATGAGGTGGCTGGAGTATACCATTATGGAAAGATGGCAGACACTTTGATGGCTAGAAACCATCAGAGGTGAACAAGGTGAGAGCTTAGGTCCTTAGGAGAGAGAGGGTGGTAGCGGGGTGTGTGTGAGAGTGAGAATACCATAGGGTAAAAGATTGGTTGGTATGTTGGTTTACTCATTATGGAGAGGCCCACTGTATAGTGGTTGAACCCAAGAGGAAGACAGCTTGCCCAAGACATGTGGTGTGTCCCCCTTGGTTCAACCTCTTTGAGGTTTGTTGCCATTCGACGCATCAGACGTCAGCAGTCATATCATGGTATGGCAGTGCATAGTTGTAAAGCAGTATCTATGCTACTGGTTCCAAGGTGTCAGGAGCTCTAGTCAACATCCCCTTCGCTCCTAAGGCAGTCAATGTGGGAACAGCCCACAAATGGAGTTGGTTGAGCGACCTTATGATCCTCAACTCCAGCCTCCAAGACATTTTCCTCCTGCTGGTCCCCGAGTTCTGGTCCCAAGTCTTGCTCCAACCTAGGCCTTGTGGGACACTAATGACTCGGGATGTTAGCTTTTTAAGTGTGAGATGCCGCACGAGTGGATTTGACTGGCAAACGACTATGGTGATGGCGTGAGGGAGCTTCTAGAACGCGAGTGTCTGGGGGTAGCAAACAAATGCCATGGCGGGCAAGTGGCATCAAAGGGGAAATGGCACGCGACTATGTTTTGCACACAAAGCCTTACGGGAGAGACGGTGCGCTGTTGCCTTCAAGAGCAGAAGGCCTCTGATGAGTGATAGAGCACAGGCACCTAGGGGAGAAGGAAAAACATTCGTGAAAAAGTAGAGGCCGCACAAAAAATGCAACATATAGGTTATATAACAAACCATGAGTAACATGGATAACTTTGCACCTAAAACATAACCCATCGTGTATAGCGTAAAAACAGTATGCTATTAACAACCAGTACATGCACAGTCTAAAAGATGGCAGATACTCACCTCGTCTCCTTGGTTTCCAGGTGTCTAAATCAGCAGGTATAAGTCCTTTTCCCATTATTGGTTCTAGAATATCAGCAAGAACTCCCTAGTTGAGGCAAAAAGAAAACGAATATAAAATTTTATCCAACATCACATCCTATAACAGAAAGGCAGTCAAACAGAGACACCTAGTCACATGTCTTATCTGTGAAAATTGCGAACAAACCTAACTTTTAAATCATACAAAACAATTTTTTGATCTCATCGCATTATCACTAACTCCTTTTGGTCCTCTTGACGAAAAGACCCAACTCATATCAAGTAAAATAACTTTTCCCTTTGTTAAGCAATTAAAACTTCAACAAAAGTTGATGCTTGCATTGCATAACATCCTGCATAATGTCCCTGAGCAAAAGTTCTGCGTGTCCTCCTAATGACATTAGGATACGGAAGTGCAAAAGCATCAAATATGAAAAGCATCTCGACACAAGAAGCCTAAAGAATAACAGAACCGGACCATAGATTAAGTAAACAGAATGACTGAAGGAATGAAATATACAAAAGTAAGGATTAATAGATCAAACATAAAGCTGAAACCAAAAGAGACATCACCGAGAAAAAGTGGAGAGAGAGAGAGAGAGAGAGAGCGAACAGAGTATAAGATCCTACCTTGTCATAGAAAAATGCATTTTCACGAAGGATATGTCTCGCAACAATAGGATCTGAAACAACAATGAACGCTTTTGGTCCAAAAGCAAGTTTATACACCGAGCCATGCTGACAAGTCAAACAACTTTATTAGTAAGAATGCCAAATCAACTCCACAACGGAGTAAAGGTAAGAAATAGAACTTAAGGGGCCAAAAACTACAAGGACAACACACTAAATACATGCTGAAAGCCAAAAGCAGACTTCGATACCATAGTAATTAGCTAATAAAATCTGCACAGTAGATCTTTACAATTTATCCATAAGCAATGCATACACGCAAGCAAACCATAACTGCACGATCTAGTTATGTGAATAGGAGTAGTAAAGTACCTCTAAAAACCAATCATACAGTGCCAAGAAAAGAGGTCGACCAAATAGATCAGAAACCGCACCTTCAGCAACTGGCATAGATCCTAAGTTTCCCCCACTCAAAAAATTAGTAAGTAGATTGCTTGCATTGTCAAGAAGGTTTCTTGTTTTTGGTCCATCAGTACTAGTTGATTGGCATCTGTGACATGGTCAAGGAACTCTTAATTCAAGGCAAATTTCACGAGGTTTGAAAGAACCGTCAATAATTGAACACTAATAAGAAACAAAAACAAAAACAAAATAAATAAATACTGACAAAACTGTGTTTTGTCAAAATAATATAACATATTTTATGATAACAGTGAAGATCATCTACAGGCGTAATTCCAATGGCAAAGACCAGAAAAGGGATTAAGGACTTTTTCCTACCATAGACCCTCCACAATCAGGAGAAGTGAACACAAAAATCTTTGTACATTGTTGGGCTCATTTCCTAACAGCTTACTTTGTGACAACCAGTGATCAAACAGGGAAATCTCCTACTCTGAATGTACTTCACTTAGTAAAGTCAGGGCACTATTGTACTCCATTTTTTCCTCTCTGCTTTCACACGGGACAGCTAAGCATTTTTCTAGGTTACATTTTGGTCATGCATGAAGGGCAGCCTGGGCACAATGGTAAGGTTGTCCTATTATGAGCAGGTGGTCACAGGTTCGAGTCGCGGAACAGCCTCTCCATATGCGGCGGGAAGACGGCGTAGATCCAGCCTTTTTTAAAACATCTTGGTCAGGCAACAATATATCTACATCTTGCTTTGAAATCAGAAGTCTATTTGTTCTCCCACTTGGGCACCAAATATGAAGTGTACAACTTGTCCTTATTCCTTTTTCAATGTAAAATTCAGTTAAATATGACAAGCTTTTCCTTCTCCAGGCTATCCGTTCCCTTCTAAGTATACTACAAAGTCCCATTCCCTTCTCCATTTAAACAGGAAAGGGTCAACCATATAGCGCTACACACCTCATAACCTAACTAATGTAATTTGACTACTTGGCCCATTATCTTGCAATGATTTATATTCAGGGTTTGTAAAAAGATGGCTTTTCTGGAGAATGGAGATGTATGTATCAACAATTACCAGAAAAGGAGGACATTCCCTGCAAATGCAAAAGCAGCAAGTGATGTCCCAAAACTTGACCAGTATTCTATAAGATGTGCTTACTAGACATCTCTACGAGATTAACTCTCATAATTGCACAATGAAAATACACTATCAGCCTGTATCACGATGCTTACTATTTTCTCCTAAAGGGTCAGTGGGCTTCAAAAGAGGGTTCTTGCAGCTGGCGACCCCTGCTGGCGGCATGCTCTTTTGAAAAAGAAGTTAGAGGACTAAGCTCTAGACTAGATGTTTATGGATTTGGTCTTTCTTTTGGACTTTCCGTCTTCATTCACATGACTTTGTGCTTAACCTATGAGCCAAACGTGATAGTGATTAGCTTGGACTTGGCTCCCCTCGACTTGAACATAGAGATAGCTTAGTTGTAGACAGGGGCAGGGCCCTAGGTGAGAGTGTATTACGGCTTTTCACAAGGGGGTATTGAAAGGGAAAGAGAGACTAAAAGACTTTCCTTTTTCGCTTAGGAAGGAATACTTAAAGAATGAAAACCAGGGTACCAAGGTGATTTTCCCATAATATAAGTAAAGAAATGTAGATTTTCAGTTTAAAATTTAGATTTGTGCGCTTTGTCAGAAACCATTCTTAGTTTTCAACCCCAATTAAAAGTTGAAAATTAATAGGTGATAATCTTTATTTAGACACTTGGAAGTTTAAAGGCCAATTTAGCTCACTAATAGCCCATCTAGTCGATAGCTAATAGGCTAAACCAAGATGACAAATTTGAAGTAACTAATAGGTTATAATCTTTGTGCTGGGCCCAATCATAGTCAAAATCAGAGTTTGATCCCAATTTTCACAATCCAATTGATCCAACTAGGTTCTTTTCCTTTGCAAGGTACAGTAGCAGTCCTCAATAAATTCTTTTGCCTTTTTTTTTTTTTTAGGGCAATTGATTCATTGACAACAAATTCAAGCCAAAAAGAAGTTCTTTTTCGTCTATGCATTACATCCAAAACACAATATACATATACATACATACTACACATCAGAAGGGGAGAGGGGGGCACAACATGAAGAAGAGTGAGTAGGTACCTGATAAAAGGAGTTGACCTTCTGGGAGTAAAATTCAGAGGACGGGTAGTAGTAGACGAGGAGAAACGGCGGAATTTTGGTGGATAATTGGAGCTATTGGTAAAACAATTGGTAGGAAACCCCCCACCGCCATTGATTTGCATCGCCGTCGGCGTCAGGAGGTGGCCAACCTGATGATGAGATGCGGCCATGGCCGAACAATTAGGACAACTACAACCCACTAAATGTTACCGGGAAACCCAAATTTCCACTATGATAAAGTCGCCGTCTTTCCCACAGACTGTAACCCTAGTACAACTTATCCACTCCCACTGCCAACTTTGTGCACCATGTGAGTGCTTTCGAACACACCACACCCAACTGAGTCAACTCAAACTGGTGGGAAAAAATAATTACGTGATCCAGGATCTTTGTTCTCACGTTACAAAACATATAATTAATCAAAAATCTTGCTAACCATCGCTTAAACAACAGTGAATAATATACACATAAAGACAAATAAACACATATATTAATACATATTTTACAAATATTTTTACGTACTCACAAATATTAATACATAATTTACGAATATCGATTACACTTTTATACATAATTTACCGCCTAATAAGCGGTGATTACTTATTTTTCTTAATCAAATTTATCAAGTAGAATATTTTAACCTACAATCCAATCGCTCTATCGCTGAGCTACTGAAAATAATAAAAAATTAGATGTAGAAGTATTTGATTCCGATTCTCGAATTTACGATTAATATGAGCACCAAGCCTTTTTTTTTTTGGACTATCAGAACTAAAAAGTTGCTCCTTTTTAATTGCTTGGCTCGTGCTAAATTGAGCTGATTCGTATCATCTTTGATTAAGATAATGACTTGGTCAAACACGAGTGCGAGTTCATCTTTAATTACGAACAAAGGGTGTAATATTTCTCCGAGTGTCGTATTTTGTAGCCCCAACAACATCTTCGAATTCATATCAACAGATCAAATTTTCAAAGCAAATGCACAATAATCATGTGATCGCGATTCGTTTGCCTTATTATTTAATTTCAAAATCCTATTAATTTATAAATTAAATGGGCGATCATATTTGCACAAATAACCGACTCAATAAACATATAAAAAAAATGAACGATCTCTGTCTGGGTAAAAGAAATTTGGGATTGGGAGTTGTTTGGGTGTTTTGGACCCTTAATAAGTTATTCACTTAATATGAAAAAAAATGAAAAAATTAACTAACTTTAACTTGTTATTATGACTTTTTTAATTTTTTTTACTGATTTTTCTTACAATTTTTTATATTTTTTTATATTTTTTAGAGCAAGTTACATTCAATTTAATTAAAAAGTTAAATTAAATTTAAAAAAAAACACACTAAAGAGAGAAAGAATTGTATATAACGGTAAAATGAGAAATTGTCACAATTTTACATTATCTACCACTTATATTCATTCTTATCTATTACAAAACAAACCAATCATATACATATACCCCTTCTATTATATCGATCATTTATCCTCCTCTTATCATATCCCACATACTTCTTTTAAAATTTTAACCGTTGACAAACAAACTCTTATGTGAATATGTAATGATAAAAAGTATCGAGAACCTGAATACGCATTCAAGACACAAGAAACCCCATGAGGGGTTTGGACACCACGTGTCGCACAAAAAGTAAACAAACCAAGTAAATAATAATCCCCCATTCTATTATATCTATCCCTTATCCCCCTTTTATCATATTTCACATATTTCTTTTAAAATTTTAACCGCTAACAAACAGACTCCTATGTGAATATGTAATGGTAAAAAATATCGAAACCTGAATATGCATCTGAGACACAAGAAACCCCATGAGGTGTTTGGGCACCACGTGTCGCACAAAAAGTAAACAAACCAAGTAAATAATAATTCCCCATTCTATTATATCTATACCTTATCCCCTTCTTATCATATACCCCACGTATTTCTTTTAAAATTTTAACCGTTAACAAACAGATTTCCATGTGAATATGTATTAATAAATAGTATCGTGAATCTAAATACGCATCGATGACACAAGAAACCCCATAAGAGGTTTGGGCACCACATGTCGCACAATGAGGAATAGTCATTGCTTTTGACCAGATTGAAAGAAGTTGGCAATTTCCTAGAACCATAAAAAAAGAGTTTAGAGAAGACTTTACCCCCATCACATGAGAGTCCTCATCACCAGCACAGCAGCTTCCTCCCACCCACCAGCCACCACAATTATGACCCCCCACCCCATTCGTGTTGTCTGATGTAATCACCTCAGATGATGATGTCTTTACAATTTTACAACAGTCTACATCCATTCACTTCTTATGGTATCTCATTACAATGTGCTGTTGTTTCCACGAAACCCTCAAGTTAGCCACCAGGCCACCCAACCAGTTCAATACCCTATACCCTAAACCCTAATTTCTTAATCAAATCCCCACCATATAGGACAAACCTAACGGTCCATTTGTTATCGATTAAAATTATGAATAAAATATAATAGATATAGTAAAAAGTGAAATATAGTAGAACAGATGATTTATTACGGAGGAGGGAATAGTTATAAAAAGTTTGTTTGCCTATTTTTTGAGGAAAAGAATATGATAGATATGAATATATAAATAACATTTGCGTAAATAGAAGAGGGTTATGGAAGGGATAAAATATGGATGAGGGAGGGGTGTCCAAATTTTATCCACTCCCCACGAATAAAATTTAGACCCCGGATATTATTTGAGGTCCAAGACCTCTAACTAAATTTTGTACACATCATATGATTGCTAACAAACAAGGCCAAAGGGTTAGTTTAGTGAAGTGAGAAAAAGTGACTAACAAGCTTGTTCTCTTAAGATTACGAGGTCGAATTCCACTAGAATAAATCACTAAAGTCACTAAAAGTTTACTCGATTGTTAATTTTAGAATTTCTAATGTTGAATTTTGTTGAAATATTTAAAAGATTGATATTAATTATTGTTAATACAAATTACAAGAAATACTATAAAAAAAGTTATCATAAGTATTTTTAATTATTAAGACATGGTTTTCCTACCTTGATTATTTGTAAGCACGTTTTGTTTCTATTTAAATTTTTTTTTGCATTTGTTATTTCAATCTCAATATTTTGTAGATCATTGATCCGTCTTGATGAAAAGAATCAAAAAAATATAAAATTATGTCTAAAAGTTAAAAAATATCACGAATAAGAACAAAAAAAATCCTATTTTTGAATCACTTTTGTATTTTATGAATTTTTTAAAATTTGGTTTATTATTTATAACTTTTCTGAAATCTCTCATCAACGAACCAATAATTTAAAAATAAATTGATGAAAAATAAAAAATTATAATTATTTTTATATAAGAAAAAAAATAATTCAATAAAAAAATTAAAGTTCCTTACTCTAAATCTGTACGCTATTTAAATCTGTGTGATTAGGTTATCAATTTCATTGACCTTCTAGCAGGAGGAGTCGAAAATCTACGGTTCAAGACCACGTGCTTTATCACGTTTCATGTACGATATGTATTGTGGAATTTTCATCCCGTAATGGAGGGTCAGGATTTTACCCAAAAAATATTCTTCTACTTTGACCAAAGACCTCTGTTTTAATCTGTCCCCACTAAGCATACCATAAAATACCATCCAATCCCAATCTTTATTCTTTCCTTCTTACCAAAGATTCATCTAGAGAGAGAGAGAGAGAGAGAGAGAGAGGAAGAGAGAGGGGCTGCGGATTGCTCACTACTTATATAGTTGTATCCCTCTGTAATCTGTATATATATTTATATTTATATATATTGAGAGAGAGATTCATATAGCAGTTAATCCAATCTACACTATATATAATTCCAGGTATTGGGTATGAACGAGACCAACAAGTACTCAGGTGGTAGTAGCCCAGGTGACTCATGGGCACACGAATTTTACAACCCAAAAGCCACCATGTTCGGCGGTCGAGTCTCCTCAGATGCCACCGTAATCTCGACCGCAGCAGCCTCTGGATCCAATATTCCGATCACTCATGGCTCCTCTGGTACTACTACTACTCATCAGCACTTCAACGTGGCATCTGATCAGGGAGGAGGAGGAGGAGGCCGAGTTTCGAAACCAGTCAGAAGGCGGTCGAGGGCCTCCAGGCGAACCCCGACCACCTTGCTTAACACAGACACTACAAACTTCCGAGCCATGGTACAGCAGTTCACCGGCGGTCCAGCGACACCTTTCGCATCGACCGCCGGTGGGTCGCAGTACCGGTCTCTCCCCGGAGGAGCGAACTTCAACTTTGGGGTTGAGACCCGGAATCCAATTGTAAATCCTGCTAGTTCTTCTGGACCCTTTTATAATTTGCAGTTTCAGCAACAGCAACAACAGCAGCAGGAGCATTACTACCACCAGCAGCAGCAGCAGCAGCCGCCGCCGCCGCCGTACATGTTTTCTTTCATGAACAATTCAAGGGCTGACATGGAAGATATGAACAACCAAGCCGCCGCCGTCGCCGCCGCTGCCGGTGGGTTTTCTATGGACCATGTGCCTCCTCACCTTCATCCACGGCCGCCTTCATAGATTCCGGCATAACTGAAATGGCAATATGTAGCAGCTTCAATATTAACATGTTTTCATCCCCAGAAATTCTCTGTATCTATTTTTGCCTGTATTGATGTTCTCGTGGATTTCTGGCCATTTCGATCATATCAAAGATTTTCTCGAACACGGAACATCAGTACAGACAAATATAGATACAAAAAATTTGAGCTCTTTTTTGGATAAGGACATAAAAGGTGGGGTGAGTTAGATACTGACTTTTGCTATAGTATCATTGACTATTGCAAACATATATATATTCTCTCTCTATATATGTATCTTATTTGCACATTAAATTTCAAGGGATTTCAAGGGGTTGGATGGTGTTCAAGTTTTAAAATTCAGCGGTCTGTTCGAACCCTTTTAAAATTTCAAGTTTAAAACCTCTTCAATGATATCAACGTATTCTTTTTTCTTTCTTTTTTTGCGTGTTTGTCTCTCCGTACGTCTTTCCTTTTTCTGATGTAATTGAATAATTTCAACCTAGTTTGTGTTGCTTCCTTGAGATTATAACTAGGCCGATGTCTTCGAGGAGACCTTTTTTGACCTAGCTGCAGGGTCTTAATTTTTCATTTAGTTTTTTTACTTGTAGTAGTTTTTCCAAGTTTAATATCCTTGGAATATTTGTATTAATGTGAAAAGACGATTCAATGTCAAAGTCTTTCGGCTATAGAATTTGCATATAAAAAATGTGGTATATTTAATTTGCTAGCTTTTGTTGACAAGAATTAATGTCATCTCATTTTAGCTTATCGCTTTGCTTTTAAGATTTTCTTAGTGCACGTAAGCTGACAAGTGATAAAGAATGAGGCCCACTTTGTTTTTAAGATTTTCTAAGTGCGTATAAGCTGATCTTTATTAATTGTTGAAGCATAATTATAGCATTTAATTTCGCAATTAAATACCCAAATTGGTGAGTAGTCAAAAGCCTTATGATGGATTAGACAGTAAAAACATTTTAGTTAGATTAAATAGAAAAAAAAAATAAAGATCAAAATGGACTATTTTTGTTGGGTTAAAAGTTTATAGAAGGTGTTGTTTGATGAACACGAAATACTAGGGGAACACAAGTGTAGTTTTTTAAAGGAATATAGGAAATAAATCTAAATATGCACGGCTGTTTAATTTTTTTTGGTCTTTAATGTCCTGTACAGTTGTTAGAAAATAAAATAAAAAAGTACGAGAATATTTAATTTTTTTTATTTGTTATATATTCAATTAGTAAGAAAGTTTTGAAATTCTTGCCTTTAACTTTGGCACCGGATCTAGTTTTTTCTCGAAACTTATCCGGTAAAAGTATAAGATTTTGCAGGAATTTTATTATTACATTAATTTTTATATAATTAAACTACTATGATTAAACTTTCTCAAATTTGTATGGAGCATTTATTTTTTGGTCATATCTATAAGTATTTATTAGTTTTTTATCTCATGCACTTTTAAAGGTTATTTTTTGGTTATTTTTTTTTAAAAATATCCAAATTACACTTAATTTTAAAAATTACATAATTCAAGCACTTAACTCCTAAAAAAAGGGGATACTAAAATTTTATTACCATATTAGTGATAAATTTCTGCAACTACAAAATATTTTGCTAATCTAATGGCTTAAATCACTAATTTAATTAAAACACTTTTCTACACGTGAATGTGATGGTAAATTTGCTAATCTAATGACTTAAATCACTGTAATTTTTTTTTTGTTATTTTGCGATGATAAATTTACAGATTATGATAAATTTCTACAAAATTCGTCATATAAGGTTCGACCAATATCATCTTAAACAGATACTACAAATAGGAACAACAATAAAACAAACTTCATTCACCGCGAAATCCAAATTGTTTTTAATAAATATTATTTAGGCTTGACGATGAAATCTCTCCTCCTAACTCGCAACATTTAGATTCTGGTGAAGAAGAGCAGAAAATTAACAAGTCTATGTCATGCAAGATGACGAATATAAAAAATTTGAATTAAGAAACATAAAGAAATGAAAAAAATATGATTCCGTACAAGGATAAAAAAAAACTCGGTAATATTCTCAAGATTCTCGTGAATCACTAAAACAAATTTCGTGAAAGTGGTATATTAACAGATTTCGCTGAAAAGAAATGAAAAATATATGATTTTTTGGATCCTGATGTTTGTAACTAAAGTCACTAAAATAGATTTCGGTGAATTTTTTTAAGAGTTCGGTGAGTATTTTCTTTATTCCGGTGATATTCTCAAGATTGACTGAAAAGTATTTATTATACTTGATTTCACATTTTAATTACTGCTATAATTTTAAATCTACTGAATTATGAATTATATATTTTCACTTAAGAGATGATAAAGGGATAAATTAACACTAAAAAATAATAGCGAAAATGTTAAACCATGTAAAAATGGGATGGAAACATAATTTCAAAAAGTGAATGAAATGAAAACTTACGCTATATGGGCTAATAGGACCTTGATTACCAATTGAATGCATAAAAGGAAGTCCATTTCTTTTTCTTTGCTTTACTTTGTTATAATTTAAAAAAAAAATTAATTTTGTAACACCCTAACTTTTTTGTACATTATTTACGAACCAATGGTATAGTCTTACCTCTCAACACTTACTCCCGTGAATCTAAGATACGTACTGGCTCCTCTCCATAGGACGCGTCTGCCTCTAGCTCAAGTTCGGACCATTCCAAAACATGCGAAGGATCCGGTTCGTATTTCTTCAACATGGACACATGAAACACATCGTGCACACCCGATAGTCTAGGTGGTAA
>JABCMJ010000501.1:0-10529 GCA_014822125.1 Arbutus unedo
GTGGAAATGCTGAAAAGGGGAGAAAAATGAAAATAAGAAAGTTTGGACGGTATGGTAAAAAATTATAGTCAATTGAGGGAGGGAGTGTTTGCAGAGTAGTGGCCCTTACGTATCGATTTCATAGTGGTACTGGTTCATTTTTGTATTATTTTGGTTATCGTATTGTCTTGTTCTTAGCTGTTTTGGCTGGTTCTGATTTGTCCCGGTCGTTATCGTACTGTAGCAGATCATATTTTTTTAGGAACTCTTAGCTAAAAGTTCAAAGTAAGGAATTTGTAATGTATCTAATAATAAATTAGAGCTAGATGTTTTTTTGACACATAAATTTTAAAAATACTCTTGTACCAAACATGTCATTTTTATTTCAAAGGCACAAATTATTGAAATTAGTCCTTAATTATCAAAATTATTATTTTTTGTCATTATTTATTTTTTTGTATTTGTTATATTTTTATTAAATTTTTGGAGTTTGTTAGTTCGTCTTAATGAAAGAAATTTAAAAAATATATAATTTTATATAAAAATTAAAAATAATTTACTAAATATAAAAAATCAGTCAAAATATATTCAATTTTAGTTTTTTTATTTTTTATTATTTTTTAGTTTTTAGACATTTTTTTATTTTTCTGAAATCTCTTATCGAGACTAACTAACAATCTACAAAAATTTGATAAAAAATAAGATATTATAAAAAAAATTTCAAACTATTTCAATTGTTGAAATTATTGAATTATTATTTGATTGTTTTTTATCCTTACTTAAATTGTTTTTCTAATTTTTGGTTTTGCAATTTTTTGATAGTTAGTAATTCATCTCAACAAAAAATTTCAAAAAAGTATAAAAATATTTTGAAAAATTAAAATTTTTCGCTAAAGACGAAAAATAATTTAAAACGTCTATTTAGAAATTTTTCGTTTTTAGTGAATTTTTTTAAACTTTTGAACATAATTTTATACTTTTTAGATTTCTTTTATCAAGACGAACTAATAAACTAAAAAAAATATGTAAAAATAACAAATATAATTTTTTTTGAAAAGTTAAAAAAATAATTAATTTGCATAAGTTAGATCAAATAAAGATAATTCAATAATTATCACAGTCTAAATTGGAGAAAGTGGCCAACAGATAAATTTATCATGTCTCACAAATAAAGTTTTAATATATAAACCAATACATAATATTATATGACTAGTACATGTCCGTGTCTGAAGACACGCTCAAGTATTTTGGCATTTTAAGCGTATCTTTTGAAAGGTTCGAGCGAAAGCCATAATAAAAAAAATATACACCATGGCATGATAGATGGCTTACCGATCTAGTGCATGCCCCTACCTGAAGGCTTGGCTCGTAGATTTTGACATTTTAAATTTGATCTTTCTCGAGGTTTGAACGGAAAAATAACTCTAGATTGTCCCAACCTGACTTTTCTTTTCTTTCTCTATACCCATTTTAAACTCTTCTTAATGAATTTACAACTCTAGGGTTTATTTGTTCTATCTCAACGTGTCTTTGTCTTTTCATTATCTATTCCATGGAAAAATAAAAGTTAAAATAAGTCCAATGTTATATTTTATTCAATACCAAAAAATAAATCATAAATCCTAAAATACATCTTTTTTAAAAGACAACCGGTCTTTTTTGTAGTCTCCCAACCAATTGCAATTTAACTCAGACACCTATCAACCGAAATAAAAATCACAATAAAATAAGACTAAAAAAATTAATGGTTTGACTTGAAGCTATGGGGAAGGTGTCTTCAACTTGCCAAATGCAATTAAATTAGTTATCGGCGTATTAAATTCACTTTAGTGATGTTATTATGAAGATATCACATGTCGGTACCTTAATGCATGACTCAAAAACTTCGATAACATTATGGCTCAAGTATCCTTAGCAACGTCGTGCATTAAATAAAGTAAACTTTTATTTTAAGAAAAAAGTACACACCCAAAAAAATCTGCACAGAGAACGTATGCCAATGGCCTACAAAATTTTAAAAACTATACACAAATGGAAGCCTCTGAACCCAAAAAATCAAAGGCCATCGCAATGAATAATATTAAAGAGAATGAGAGTGTTGTCCCGGTGAAGGAACTTAGATCATCCACTATGTGCTGATTAAGATTGTCAATCATCAACTAAGACTGCATTTTGTAAAATGTCTGATTCTTTAGATAGCGATCTAGGTAATAGCATGTCATCCAAGACCTCCACCTCAAAGTTATGAGTTTCTCTTGCATAGTCACTCAACACAAAAAACTGCAAAACAGCCGTAACACTAAGATTGTCAGCAAATATACTATTTGAAACGCCAAGGATCAAGCAAGAAGGAACACCAAAGTCTCTATTGTACTCACTTTTATCATATGTTGTTAAATAATACTTCTTCTAGTGCTATTATGCAAGGAAACCAATAAATCAAATAGACACCCTCATAAGCTTGCAGTCCTGCACAAAATTCCAAATGTAGTTTCAATAAATAGCCAAGAAAGCTCGTAACTAAGAATATTTGATTTGCGAAACAGGATATAATGAAACTATATCGTGAAGTGGACTGGACATCTGAGTGTACTAAAAATATTCTTTGCAAATTTTGAGCAACTTCTGTCAATTTTTATCATTGATATTAAAACATGTATTTGTGTAGGACATGAAGGCACATGTATTTGTGTAGGACATGTATTTGTCGCGTGTCTATTAGGTTTTATCTGAGTGTACTAAAAAAATTCTTTGCATGAAATATTTGATTTGCGAAACTATTTTTTTGTAATTTTGAGCAACTTCTGTCAATTTTCATCATTGATATTAAAACATGTATTCGTGTAGGACACAAAGGCACATGCGGTGGCACGCTTAGGTCGCGTGTCTATTAGGTTTTATTTGGGCGTCTAAGAAGCAGCGGCATTACGTGTTTTTTCCCTGTACATGTATCCCCACATGTCTGACACATATACAACAACCTCATAGTAGTGTTTATGCTATGCGGCATCCTGTGAAAGGACATTATGATCAACGTTCCCATATTCTAAATGTTTACAGAAATAGACCAGCTGAAAAAGAAAATCCAAAGATAAAAAACAAAAAAAACAACCTCTTGTTGGGTATTTAATTGTACAGCTTGAAAATCAGAGCCCTGATAGTGCACTGGTTCTTGAAAATTCTTTTCAGAAATTACAACAAAATGATCCTTCAAAAAATTAAACCTTCACAAAGATTTCAGCAATTTGAATGAGTAGGCACATACCAAATTCATGTACTTCGACCTAGTCACCATGAACACCGTCAACTAGCAGCAATGTCTGCCCGAAATTAGAAAATTTCATGAGAGAGACATTTTATCTCATTAACTGTGTTAAAGAAAATAGTGACCGAAGAAATAAAAAAAACTACGATGTAGAAATGAATAAAACAAAATGATATGAGGCCTAAAAATGATATAAATATTATCACTATTTTTATACCAATTACATGGGGTTTCGCTAAGGCATTATATCAAATATCTACTGAGCAGGTAATGGACACCTATATACATAGAGGCAAGACAGGTGGTGCATTCGTATTTATCACTATTTTTGCACCATACACATTAACATTTATACAGTCATGAACATACATTCTCAATCGAAGACACCAAGAAAGGAAAAAAGAATTTAGACAAAACCAATATCTCAAGAAGCAAACCAAAATTATTATGTAGCTTCAATATAGCAGTACCCCAAAATCAAGAAGATAAAATGGCTCATAGTATAAGGACTTGTTTTTGTTTAATACATATAATGACTTGCTGCTGGTCATTATGAAATATCGTGTTGGGATACCATAGCAGAACCCCAAAAACTGTGTTGGCTCGTGATTCACACCAAAACAATTTAGAAGCTTCTATATGATCAATAGCAAATGAATCAAAAAATTCACTCACTCTTCCTGCTGCTTGACGATTTTGGATACTTGATTTCTTGTTAGGAAATGCTAATAGAGTTGGTATGCCGAACTTGCTCCAAAGTAAAAGCACAGAAAGAGTTGAAATTCTGTAATTGGTTTCAAAGAAATCGGAATGAGTTCGAAAATCGAAAATTGATGAGTTTGAAAATTGGATAAGATGAGTTTGAAAGACCAAAAATCCAATTACCTTGGAGATCTTGGCTTAATTCGTCGACTTTAGAAGAGAATGAAGATAGTATACAACATCGGCTCAATAAACCCTTCGATAAGCCCAAACAAAAAAAAAAATTGGTTAAAATGTAAGTATGCATAACTAAAAAAATTATTAAAAAATCTCGTGATCCCCATCACGTCTATGTGTCCATTTTTTTAAGAATTATTATATTTTGTGTCCGTGTCTGTGTCTTTGAAAATCTTTGAATATCTCAAAAGTCCAAATTGATTTAGATTAAACCTTTGAGACTTGCTTCGCCATTCTCCAACGAAAGATCTATGTAATACGAACTACTTCACCAAATAAAAAATACAATGCCTTCTAGAATTAAATCCGTTACTTAAACCCTATTATGCACTTTCGAAATAAACTCAAAACTAAAACTGTTCTCCAATTTAACCCTTTACAACAAACTACAGTTGATTGCAAAATCCAACTATGTTAAAATAGATTTCTTTCATAGTACTAAGGAAATATCCAAGGCCAGATTAGCAAATAGGTAAACTAATTCTACAAAGTATCAAAATGGGATTAGAGTTTGCACATATACGAAATCAGTAAATGGGTAGAGTTTTGCTCACAATTGGTAGAAAATGGGTGGAGTTTAATTAAACTAATTGATTTTCTTCAAACACAATCTTCTGTCTGATTCTTTAAATGGGTAAGTGCCAAAATCAATCAGGATTTCACGCCAAAACTGGAGCAACCCCCAACTGAGATGTTTCAATGTCAAATAAACCCACTACAACCAAAAAACTGAACCATGAAAACATCATAAAATGAAAAGGTTGAACTAACTAAAACAAACTTACTTCAGAGTACTATCTTTTGATGAAGTCTCGCCTAAAAAAAATATACAGTAAACAGGGAGAAAATGAAATGCATGTTAGGAACAAATCTAAACCAATAAACTCAACTCAAAATGGGATATCATGTAGCTCAATTTTTCAATAAACCCAAAAATAAATGAACCCCAAACAGAATAATTTAATTTAGCACATGAGAAATTCATTTTCCCTACTTTATCTTCGGAGAAACATATGTGGAGGTTGTGATGCAAGCTCTGACAGTCACTCCTGTAAACATCAATGCACCAAGTATAGAAAAAGAAATAAAAATTGCAAGAGGCGAGAACCTCAAGTTGAATTAATCAAAGCCGCACCCAACTCCAATGCTTGCACTTGACCCAAAAATCCACGAATATTACTGGGTCGTCAGGATTGATCAAAGCTGCACCCAACTCCAAAAGCTCTTGAATAAATTATCAGCTGAGAAATCGAAATCAGGTTGAAACTAAAATTAAACTGGGAATGATTGTGGTACCCTCTAAAAAAAGTAAAAGATGTTCGCTGAAAATGCAAGCCCCTTTCACTGCCTAGAACAATAAAAAAATGCAACAACAAAACAACAATGTTCGCTGAAAATGCAAAATCGGAAAAACGAAAAACGCACCACAGGAAAACGAAGCGAAAAATAGAAAAACACACCAGAAAAACTCCGCTGCAATCAGACCTCCGCTGAAATGATGAAAACCCTCAAACAAAACGAAATCAGAGTTTCACACAAAAAAACGAAATCAAGTGTTCAATATTCATATGAAATCAGGGGTTCTATGTTCACCACATGCAATGTTTATACGAAATCAAGGGTTCACCGCAGAAAATGAAATCAGGGTTTAATGATCATACGAACTCAGGGGTTCACCAACGAAATACAAACTCAAGGTTCACCCCAGAAAAATGAAATCGGGGGTTCGATATTTGAAACAAATTCTAAAATCGCACCTTTAAACTTTTGCACAGAGAGAGAGGAGGGAGATTGCACCTTAAAAATTTCTAAAATCACCACAAGAAGTTCGGTGAAAATGCTAAAACGGAAAACGGAGAGAGAGATGAGGGGCGGTGTTTTGGTTGTTGGTGTTGCTTTGGAAATGGTATTGAGCTCCAGCTGTTGGAGTGGACAGTTTTAGGGGGAAAAAAAAGATTGACACAGCTGATATGAACCTTTGGATGAAAATCAGAGTTAATCTCATCCCTTGAAATCTTGATAAAGTTAGTTTGTGAGTGAGTATTTTGAAAAACCTGAGCTGTTTTGCTATATAGATATTGTTATTATATAATGTTATCTATGACATTTGCTGTTAATTACATTATCTGATAATGTTATAATAGATAACATTATAAGATAGTTCAAACTATATATATTGTAATTAAATTGCAACGAATAACATTAGATAACATTATAAGATAGTGCAAACTAAATATAATGTAATTAAATTGCAACAGATAATATCATCTGTTCTAATTTTTTTAATTTTATTAAAGACATAAAGATTACAAACAGATAAAATTATATATTAGAATAATAACACAAATAAAATTATTTGCTAAAGTCATATAAAACAAAAAACATGGACAATATTTTAAACCAACAAATAACATTATATTTATGTTATTTCAAAGCAACAAATACATTATCCGTAGTATTTTTTCGCTTTACTTTCTCTGTTTGATTAGAAAACGTATAATCTATTTAGCCTAAGTTATTTAAATTAAATTTTTTGTCTTTATTTATTTTTCATTGATTTTTTGTGGTTTTCTTTTTGTGTCGACAAAAGAAATATAAAAGTTATAAAATTATATTAAAAATTTGAAAAAAAGGCTAAAAGACGAAAAATAAGTCCCAAAAAGATTATTTTTTGGCTTATTTTTCATTGTTTTTTAATTATGTTTAGCTTTCAAACGTAATTTTATAATTTTCAGATTTGTTTTTGTCGAGACGAACTAATATACCAAAACAAATTGATAAAAAATAATAAATACAAAACAAATTATGCTTTGAATAATTGTAAGATTGTAAGAAACATCAAGTAAAAAAAAACAACCAATAAGGGTAATTTTATCTATTAAATGACCAAATATATTAATAGTTTAAAAATACTAGATCCTAACTAAAAAAACAAATTAGCTCATACTTAATGTGCCAATTCACCATTCTTTTGAGTAATTACACATAAATTGAGACTAAAATTATTTTCTTTTATGTTTGGTGATTTATTTTTAAGTTGTGAGAGTTTATTTTATATGTTCAATATGATTTCTTGTTAAAAAATATTGTTTAAAAAATATATATTAATTTTAACAATAAATTTAAAACGGTATGCCAATATATATTGGTACGTATCGTACCGGTAACAAAAATAATGTACTTATCGATACGAGATTGACAACTTTACCTCGCAATGTACCAGTGAAAGGAAACAAGTAGAAGTTTTCTTTTTTTAATTAGAAACTTTATTTGATGCGGTTATTGGAAAATCTGAATATCATTTTTTTTTAAGCAAAGAGAAATTATATATATATATATATATATATGTATGTATATATAAAACAGAGATAATAGTACAGTCTTACATTGTTCATAAGGACAAAAAAAAAACAAAACGAAAAATTATAAAAGAAAGAAAACATTTAAACTAACTCTACAATATATGCATGACAGAAATTATCAAAACTTGTCAAATTATCATAAAAATGTGTGATTTAAACTTTCAAATTGCTTTAAAAAGTTAAGAATCAGAATGAGAAATTCAAAGAAAGAAGTATATCACACAAAGTTCTTATCTATAATGACTCGATAATTCATGGTATATTTTTTTATTTATATTTTCTTATACGGGTTTTTCTGTGCAATAAGGCGGGTTTTGTACCGCTTTAAAGTACCATCAAAATGAGTCTTGATCTTATAGACCCATTTATAGCTAATTAAATTTTTACCTTTCGACAACAAGACAAATTTCCAAGTCTGAGTTTTAAAAAGGATAACAATTTTATCATTCATAGCAGTGAGCTAGTGACCTAGTTCGGATCGTTGTAAGCATTTTTATAAGACATATGTTTAGTATAAGCATGGATACGAGACAAAAACGAGCAACAGGAAGTAGACTTCTGATAGTAACGACGTCTAACAAAATGACTAAGGTGAAAATCAACTCTAAGTTTATTCAGATGATGATTTCTCTACTCATTTTCATGAGCAGATCGATTAATTTTTGCACTGTGACTTTTTTTTTACTTTTCTTTCAAATTTTATTTTAGATTTCTTGTATTTTTCTCATACCTTTGAATCATTTGTATTAATGACTAATACAATTGTATTTCAATTTTACTTTAAAGAAAAACATTACGAGTTGTTTATTTTAATTTTTGTTTGTCTGGAATTTGGTTGCCTGGTTGACTTCTAAAGGGATGATTGACTCTTTTTTTTCTTGCCACCCAATTCACGTTATCTCCAAAGAAGCCTTCCTATTTGAAGCCGCGTTCCTCCTAGTCAATTATAAATTAAAGGAAATAATGAGTTTGCGTTTAGGTTGTCTTAAATTTCAGTAATTTTTTTTCTAGAAAATACTCTTAAGATTTCTGTTCAAAAAATAAGATTTTAAATATTAAAAATAATGTTAAACCAAATAATCCCAAATATGTTAAATTATTTGGTCTTATATTTGGTTTTTTGTTTTTTACTTTTATAAGTATTTTTAAAGTAATAGCCCACAAGAAGAAAAATCGTATTTATTGCAAGTGTATTTGTATCTTATTTTCTTATCTTTTCATTCTAAATAATATTTTTCTCCGCTTCTCATCGATTGTAACGGAGCGAACGGGTCGCAATTTTTTATGAATGAGAAGATTAAAAGAATCAAAAAAATAAGAATAATTTTCTTGTCATAAAAAGACAAAGACAATCAAAAAAACAAAAAGATTCTAACAAATTACATAGAAAACACAAAATAATGTTGATGTTGTATGTGAAATATGAGAATTCTATATTACAAATGTTCAGCTAAAAAAGAAATTTACAATTTCTCCTACATTATTTCCTCCACAAAGAATGAAAAAATACAAAAGAAATCAAAAAGAAATAATGATTCTCCCACTGCCAGCGGAATATCACTGAAAATTTATTCATTCGTTAATTTTAAAATTAAAAAAATAAATATAATATACACATAACTGAATTTGAATATCTGTTAACAAAAAAATAAAATTAAAAGAACAATTATGTGGTGTTTGTAACAGGGTAACCAATTCCGTGCCTTCTGGTCGGAAAAATCATAAACAAGAAACTGCTAATCAGCCCAATCCCCAACGGAACTATATTCAAAATCTCTTGAATTTCACGGCTGGGCGTCGGATAAAAGCAACTCAACACATTCTTATCCCTCATCGCCACCGCCACAAACACGAACACCGACGCTATCCCGTGAACCCAATCGATAAACCCCAGCTTGTACTTGCTCACCCCCAGAATACCCGAATCTGGACCCGCTGCCCGGGAATCGAACAACCACATTCCTCTGGGCGTCGCCAATCCGTAGTAGACTTGCCCATCGACCGGCGACCGGAAGCTATCGGTGAAGGAGGCGAGGAAGCAGGAGAGGGCGAGGATGGCGAGGAGGATGGTCGTCAATGGGCGGGTGGCGGTGTCGCACGCGCCGCCGTTGGTGAAGGTTGGCGTGAGGATTTGGAGGGCGAGGAGGGTTCCGGTTGGGAGGAGATTGGCTAAATTGGCAGTGCCGTTTAGGGTTTGAGAGAGAGCGCGTTGCGAGAGGGACGGCGTAGATGGTAGTTGGACTTTTGGGGTTTCCGGTGTATTGTTATCGCTGGGGGTAGGTGAATTAGGGATTGATGTTTGCTTTGTGGGGGTTGCTCTTGATCTGAGAGACATTTTTGGGGTTTTGATAAACGTATTGAAAAGATTCAGAGGGGAAACAATGGTGGCGTGCGGTGGAGCTGAGCCGTGCGTGGAGGAGAAGGGGTGAATTGGGATGATTTGGTTTTTGAAAAGAAGCAATTGGGTGGTTGTTCTGTAGTTGGGATTTGAGAAATCTGTAAATTGAAGAGGGAGAAACGGTGGTGGTGTGGGGGTGGAGCTGTGCCGTGCGCGGAGGAGAAGGGTCTATTTGGTTTCTGAGGTGGTGGTTGGAGATTGAATGTTTGAAGGAGCTAATATGGGGATTTGGGATTGGGATTTATGAAAGAAGGAATTAGGGGTGTAGTTTTTGTAGATGGGGAGGTTGTCTTCTCGAATGGTTAAATTTCCACGGGGTTTTCCTGCTATTATTACGTGTTTTTTGACTGGTTCTCTGTTCTAGGTTTGTGTGCTGGCTATATCTATGTATTGGTCTCACTTGAATTACCAAATGCTTTACGTTATATAGACTTTTGGAAGGTGACCAAGGAATTCAGTATCGATATCATTTCTTGGTGGAAAAGCTTAGTACCAATGTTTGATCCTAAGAAAGGAAAATACATATAGAATATTGATGAACGATTTAAATGTGGAAAGAGTCGAGAGGAGAGAGAGAGAGAGAGAG
>JABCMJ010000502.1:0-24740 GCA_014822125.1 Arbutus unedo
GAGAGAGAGAGAGAGAGAGAGAGAGAGAGGATGTATATATTGAGGTATGTAGAAGATGAGTTGTGAACATGACCTTAGCCCAAGAATTCCCTTGATGGGGTGAATGGTAGAAGATTCGAGGGGGCTTGGTGGTGGCTGATTGTGCTACTTATTTTCTTGTTAAGAGGAGCGAATCATTTACTTAGACTTTTGTTTCCGAGATTCAAAGCATTCTCAGGCTTCATTCGTGGGATCTTGCTGAGCAAATTTTGTGACTAGTTCCTTCTGGCCGAGCGGCCTAACTATTGAAAGGCTGAGCGAGTGAGCATTAGCTGACAATGTAATGTTGAGCACCTAAAACCGAATGATCATATGTTGAGCGGTTAAATGCTGGGTGACTGAAGGCTGAGCGGTTAAGTAAGAGCAATTAAGCGCTGAAAACTTTAGCACTGATTTGTGCATCGAGAGACTGATTGGTGTGTCAATCCAGGCCCATCAATAATCGTATACATATTTGATATACTAAGAGGAAGAGGGATGGGGACTAGTTCAACATATCTATCTTCTAGGCAATATTTTTTTAGACCATCCGGTCTTTGAATAATGGATGATGACGTGAACTTAAATGTTATCAAGTTGATGAGAGAGAGAGAGCAATATGAAATGTTATCCTGACCGTTACAATAATGCAGACTCTTGTTATTTATGATGAAAACATATGCAAATTTGGTGGAGAGGTGTCCAGACCAAATTTGACATTCCGACTTCATGTCAATAGTTTTTTAGTATAGATTTTTTGATAAAATGCCAAACAAGCTACAAAAAGTTATAATTAAATTCACAGATGGGACATCATCTGAAAAGAGGCAAGAGTGCGAGTTCGACTCACTAATAATCAGTAAGTGAAAGACGGATTCCAGGGTAAAACGGCCAATCAACCACCGTTTGCCTGTCAAACCGAACCTGCGTTTGTCTCTCTCTTACTCAAGAAACTGAAAATTGAAATATGCTGTTGGGTATGAAAATTCTGGTGTCTATCATTATGGAAGGCGTTGTACTTATGTACACAACTCTTCATATACTAAACTGCTGAAACTTTTGAGCTTCAACAGAAAACTTGTTCACCGACCCTTTTGAATTCCAATCATGTGTTGAAATTCATGCAGATGATCTGATAGTCAGCCCGACTGCGGCCTGATCTTCAACACAGAAACTTGGTTCTCATCTAACCCTAATTCCTTGGCATTGACTAACTGTTCGGCATTGACTAACTGTTCTGCATGGCATTTTTTGTAGCCATACTTCATCAACATACTTTCCCCATGGCCAGGAAAATAATGGTCAAATTGTGGGACCTTTTGCATGATTGATCTTCGACCTATAGTTCACCATCCGATCGAGTAGGTCTTTTGATATTTAGTTAGGAACTTACATCAAAAGTCACTCAAAATATGATAGATCGACAGGAGCTGTGAAACATGACAAAATTCTTAACGTCTATGTCGTTCTGATCTTCACATGCTCGTCTTGATGATCTTCACATGCCTGTCTAGGACTCATTTGTCTGGCTTCGTGATAGGTACAACTTTTTTGGTCACACGAGAATGTTACTTGGAACGTGAATAGTACCGGTACGAGAAATGGGAGCGAGAACATTGTACTTCACATATGTAAATTGCGGTATGCTTCTAGGGACAACAAAAATAGGACTTCCTCTTCCAAGCAGTATACATTCTAGTAAGACTAAGTCTTATTTTTCTAAATCATCTACGCAATACACGCATTTCTAAAAGCATAGAACTGAAACTTCTCTCACCAAAGTTATACTCTGAAGATTTTTATCTTGATAAGTTGATTTTTTACAAACATCTTGGGAGAACTTTTTGGATCGGTGGATTCACTGTTTTGAAAACATATGTACTGTGTTTTGAAACATTCGTACTAAAATGTAATTTGCTATGATGTTAGCACTCCCAGGCAATATAGGCCACGCCTAGAGAGTATGTCACATGCATAGATCGCTTAGTTGTACCATTTTTTCTCACATTCAGAAGTAGTAAAAAAAGAGGGAAAAAAAAACTTGGATTAATTCATAGGCTGTGGATTCTGGACTTTGAAGTGCAAATTCCACTCAATTATTCATATACCAGAAAACGGGAGAAGGGGTGCACCTCACAAATGGGGCTGCAGTGACCAAGGCCGGGCAAACACCACACAAAGGTGGTTGCAGTGACCAAGCCCGGGCAAACACCTCACAAAGGGGGTCGCAATGACCAAGCTCAGGCGGCTGGTTACCACAAACACGGGTATCCGCAAAGTTTAATGAGTTTTAAGCTTTGAACTAACCAGTGAAATAATCAGTTAGATGAGCTTCCAACTTGTATCTTGTCAAGTTGAAATACATACAAAGTTTTCAAGGCTAACACATGCAGGCATGATTAAGTGGTCCTATGGATTGTCTGGACACTTCAGTAGTACGGGAAGAGGACCACCTGCAAGTCCAATTGCTCTTCAACCAACTTGCTACTGAATATGGTTTGATATTTTTCAATAAATTCAAGATCAGACAAGTTTGCCTTAACCTTTGCAAATTCAAGTACGTACTTTCTGGCCGTGGTTAACAAGTTCAAGTGGTGAAAATCAGTCTAGAAAAAAACAAACAAGCGAAATTTCATTTCGAGCTACAAAAACCAACTGCAATAGATCCTTGGGTCCACTAGGTACTGAACTTATATTTTCTTGTGAGCTCTTGGCATGGCTGAAAATGTTAAGAGTCCCTAACACTTACAAAAAACACACGAACTATGTCTATCTTAGTTGAAGATGTGAGATTGCACATGCTTCCTGATTGGAATGAGTGAGAACAGGTGCACAGATGCATTTGGATTGATTGGACTAGAACTTACACAACCACACGAACTACATCTATCTTGCTTGAAGATGTGTGCTTCTAGATTGGAATGAGTGAAAGTGGGCGGACTACATCTATCTTGCTTGAAGACGTGAGATTCCAAGTGCTTCTCGATTGGAATGAGTGAAAGTAGGCGCACAGGCGCATTTGGATTGATTGGACTACGCCCCCGCCCATTAAGTGGAACCCGCCAAGCATTTTTTGGTTGTTTTTTTTTTTCATATTCAAAGGCGACAAAACCAAGAAAGGGAAGGAGGGATGTAGGCTCTAAGGATACCTCAGCAGCCATCTACCACTGATCTATTATCTCTAAGAAGCAGAAATGACATGTCTCAAAAAAATCTGAATGAAAAAGCAGATATCAACATACACGTCAACTTTCCAGAATGCCAGAGTGCTTTTTGGTTCAAATATCTCAAGCCATCACTATTATGAAATGACATACATATACTTAGATTCATAAATATTAATTTCCACCCACAAATCCAATAGACATTATTCCTACAGGCCAATCATATTTATCAAGCTCACCGCAGCTTACAGTCCTAGGCTACTAACTAAAAGCTTCAAATTGTGGAACAGCTCATCAGTTCCATACGTAAGAATAACTTACCTGACAGCTACACAGCTTCAACATCGAAATTCAGGGTTTTTTGCCGATTTTCCTTTGTCCAATAAAAGCATTCCATATTTGTACGTTAGGTTGAACCTTGCATCCGGTGGATGACTTGAATTGAACTTATTGTCTACTAATCATCAAGACTGGTACACAGTAAAGATACTAGTTGAGTAGTGAAGCCACCTAAAGACTCAAAGAAAGCGTGCGTTGAGTTCCAATCCTCCTTTTTCTTAGCCGCTCGGCAATTATAAAAGCCAGCTCAAGAGATTGAGAAGCATTGAGCCTCGGATCGCAATGGGTATGATAGCGTGAGCTGAGATCGTCAAAAGTCACAGTTCGGGATCCACCAATGCATTCTGTCACATTCTGCCCAGTCATCTCTAGGTGAATACCTCCAGGGTGGCTGCCTTCTTGCTCGTGTACATCAAAGAAGGCTCTAACCTCAGCCTGGGAATATAAATAGCACTCAGACAAAGGAATAACGATTTGAAAGACCTTATACAAGAAAAAGGACGAGAGAAATCTTTTAAATTATGCTCCATATATAGGCCACCTCCTAAAAGGACAACATGCTCATTTGATTTTGAACACTTTCTTACTATTGACAGACACCCAGAGATTTTCAACCATATGGAAAAACAAACTTCACCCATTTTGCCTCAGAAATAGTTCTCATTGTTTCACCATCATCTCATTGCATTTCTCCTCTTACATATATGAATATCACTTCAAAATTACTTCGTATAAATGACATTATCCTACTTTTGGATATAGTCTAATTTCTTTCTTGGTGATTTTGTTACATACCAAAAATAGTTGATCCCACAAAATAGGTATCACAAATGAACAGTTTTTTTTAATGCCACATGGTTTCTCAAAGACTTAAAATTGCAAAAAGGCGGGCAGCTGTCAGATAAAGCAGATCAAGGAAGTTGATATTCAGAGTGAATTAGAACATGGGTGACAGAAGTTATACCAAGATTGCATCAAAAGGCCGTGTTTTGAGTCCACAAGGTGCCGGTATGGTGTTTCCATGCATTGGATCACAAACCCAAGTCACGATTTGCCCTGCACTACGAACAGCCCTAATCAGATGGGGCAGCTTGACTCTCAGGTTCTCGGCACCCATTCTTGCAATTATTGTTATTCTTCCTGGCTTGTTAACAGGATTTAGGATTTCAATGAGATTAATTAGCTGACTGGGATCCATCTTATCGCTGACCTGCATTACAATTGCGACTTTAGCCACCAATATTGGCTGAACTTAGCATTAGAAGGAAAAAAGCTGCATGTTTTTGTACGTAAATCAAGTGCAAGAAGTACTCGAAAGAAAGCAAATTCAGTTAACAATAATGGACTCAAAGTTCTGATGAGCACAATCACAACAATAAGCAAACTTTGCAGGGCCCTCACGTAACACACAGGTAACAAGTACTGGACAAATTTCTTATCAATGAGAAACTAAGGCACATGAGCAGGTAATGGAATGACCAAGCCACTTTGTTGGCAAATTGGAAACCAGTAAAACCTGATAGATTTAGCTAGAAAATATACCATGTATGTGCACTATTCTACTCCTGAAATATATGGCCGATCTTGTGTTCAGGAATATCACAACCATTATATGGCCTCTAAATATACTAGAAAAATCTTACTGCATTATGTGTTCCTACATGGCCGAAATTTTTACTTTCCGGTTCTTCTCAACGAGAGCAATCGAAAAAGTAAAGAGATACAGAGCAGTACAAGAACTCGACATGCACACATTGCATATTACCTTGATGCCGATGGGATTAGCAACTCCTTTTAGAAACTCGACATGGGCGCCATCCAACTGTCGGGTACGCTCCCCAACCCATATAAAGTGAGCAGAACAATCATAGTAAAGGCCAGATGTTGAATCCTGTCTGGTAAGTGCTTGCTCATAAGGTAAAAGCAAGCACTCATGAGATGTCCAGAACTCAGTCGTGGTCATGATAGGGTGGTCAACTGTGAGTCCTGCCGCAGCCATGAATCCTAAGGCCTCATCAACCCTATGAGCTAGTTCCTGATACCTGTCCAACCATCCAATAACAAAGACGTAAGATTGGTAATATCAAGTTAAATGAACGCATAATCGAACGAAAATATGTCCCAACCATTAGAGCTAAATGAAATCCATATATTTACAAATTACAACAGATATGACGAAATCAAACCAGATGAGTAAGAATATTCCAATAATCCCACAGTGAAAACGCCTGGGAAGTAATTAAGCATGAACAGGAAATGCCTTGTAAAAATGAGTTTTTTTACTCGGTCCTAGTAAAATTGAGCTCAATGTCAAATTGAAATGTGATCATGCTATGAAAGCTCAAAAAGGTAATATTACCTATCTCCTTGCTCGCTGTTAAGAGCAAAATCAAGATTCCAGTGAGTAACCCTCTGCATTGCAGCATACCCTCCAGTTGCAAAAGCTCTAAGGAGGTTGAGGGTCGCGGCAGACTGGCAATAAGCCCTTATCATCCTCTCCGGGTCTGGAATCCTTGACTTCTCATCAAAAGCATCACCATTTATGTTGTCCCCCTTGTAACTTGGCAACTTCACGCCATTAATCTCCTCGAATGGTGCACTTCTTGGTTTTGCAAATTGACCAGCCATTCTCCCCACCTAGATAGCAAATTCAGGATAAGTAAAAAATCAGGTCTGTAATCTTTGGTGGGAATGTGAATTTGACTGCTCAGAATCCAAAGGAGAATACTCTAGTCCTTAGATAACCAAAGTCAACTGTTTGGATAATTTGGAAATCTTGTGGAAACCTTTTAGATGGATTGTGTCTGGAATGTAATATTATGATGGGAGGGTGGGAATCAAATTCCTACTTAGTTCGGGTTCGTGAGTTCGAGCTTTCAAATGTAGGAATCATTGGGATCTAAAATCACATTCCATTTCTCTCAAGATTCAAGCCATCCAGATTAGTCGAACTGAGCATAAACTGAGTGAGTTAAAAAGATTCATGCCATCCAAAATGAGTCTCAATTAAACTCTCGTGACAAAGAGACATAAACCTAAATTAAACAGCAATCGCGAAAGAAACCTCCAGAAAAATCAGGACCCATCAGTCAAAAGAACTGATTTCCACTATCTAAACAAAACAACAAGAAGTTGAGAGCAATGAGACTGAAGTTATTACCTTGATTATAGGCATTTGCCCACCAAACATAAGCACAACACCCATCTGAAGAAGAACCCTGAAAGTATCCCTTATGTTATTAGCACTGAACTCCTTGAAACTCTCAGCGCAATCACCTCCTTGCAAGAGGAAAGCATTCCCCAATGCCGCCTCCGCGAGCCGCTCCTCCAAAGTCCTGGCCTCGCCGGCGAAAACAATCGGCGGAAACGCCTCAATGGTTTTGAGCACCGTCTGGAGATCGGTTTCATTCGGGTACTCTGGAAGCTGCAGAGCCTTCTTGGATCTCCAGCTGTCGGGGCTCCACTGCCCTGAACCCGCCAAGGAAGGAGGCGGGGATGCAATTGGGGTGGCGACGGGGGTCTTGGCCGGCTCGGCCGCATGGACGGCTGAGATTGGGCGGTGGGATCTGGGATGGGACTTTTTTGGGAGGAGAGCGAAAGTGGACAGGTGCGTTTGGGAAGAAGTGAAGGGAGTTTGGGATTGGAGGAGGGATTTGGAAGAGAGTGATGTGCTGTTTGATAGAGCCATTGCTTGTTTTACTTCAATTTGTTCCCTCCCCTGTCGCTCTTCAACACTAAGTTCTGAGAGAGAGAGAGAGAGATCAGGAGGCTGGCTCGCGGTGAGGAGAAGACTTAAAATGGGTCTATTTATAAGGGTTCAGATTGAAAGAGAGAGAGAGAAGTTTAGGTTGGTAGACTTCAAGAGAACTGTAATGGAAGGAGGCGGCAGCTTGTTTGGAAAATCAGGGAGGGGCATTTGGGTAAATTAGATACTCAACAGGGATTATTTGGGGCACAAAAAATGCACATCACTCATTTCCGTTACTACCCACCGACCGCAAGAACTGGCGCTCGCGCCACCGTGTCGGCCAACTTTCCATGGGCTTGAGGACGACAGTGCAAAAGGTAATTCTAAAAGCACAAATTATTTAGTTACATTCAGATATAAATATATTTAAAATTATTAAATATATACGGAATATTTAATAATTTAAAAATTTTATATGTATTTAATAATTTCAAATATATTTGTATTTAAATAGTATATGTACACAAACTTTTCCCGATGAAAATTGCTTTGTAGACCTTTTGGTTGTCCAAATTACTTGTTGCAAGAGGCAGACTCTTTGTTATTAAAAAAATAAATCGGCCTTGGTCATATTTTAGAATGGAAATAACAACAATCCAAAACGATCACACCACTCAAGTTTTATTTTCATCCACGATAAGTAGACTACATGACCTAGACTTGGATCTTGAAAAGATACGATACTAAAAGCACACAAGTATCTTAATTGTTTAATTGCAAGTTTTTTATTCGATGAGACGCCTTCAATTATTTTATCATCTGGTATTATACTAATTTCGGAAATTAATTTCACCGTTTTCACATTCAATTAAAAATTAGTAAAATTTTATGTAAGTTTATTCTCACACGTATTATGAGCATTAAATGCAAGTCGAGCTCCAAATTAAATTTTTTAAAGACACCTAATTGTTGGGTAATCATTACTATGTAGAGCTGAAGGTTTTTTTTATATGCAATTCAAAGTGTTACTCGTACTTTAATTAATTTTTAAATAATTAATTTCTTAGAACTATATTAATTTTGAAATTTCAAATTTTAATTATGAAACCAACCATTGAGGTTTACAAGGCTGAAGGGCTGTTTTTTTCAATCTAAAAGTCAACCATTCTTGTAACTACCAGCCCTTAAGGTACTTGGGCCAGGGTTACATTTATTTTTCCTTTTGCACATGTTTCTCGTTTCCAAAAACTTTGGAGTGTACAACTAACTATATTCAGCCAACCTCATAGTCCAAACTCCAAACCTATTGGAACAACGAAAAGTCCCACGTTATGTAACCAATCTTCCCAAAGGTTTTGGACCGGAGAAAGTCTGGGAACACAATAATATTTTGTATGGTATATTTATATGATAATTTTTATTAGTAATTAGACGATATTATTAATACGTTTACATTCTTTGCCTTATCGTAGTTGTTGGCACTGAATTAGTCGATGTTTATTTTTCAAATGAGACATTGTCACGTTAGCATGTGGTACAAAACCGTGTATGCATTGTTGTATTTTAAGATTTGATCTTCTAAATGCATGTATGTCAAATAGAAAGCGCATGGACAAAAATATTAAAGAGAAATACAAAACAATAACAAAAAGTAAACGCGATTTTATTGATCTTACATAATTTCCTCAAGTAAAGAGAAGAACTACTACTCCTCTATATAGGCAATACTACAAGAAAATATTCATTCAATTAAGCACATGCATAATGTTGTGGCTTTGTAGCACTGGCGGAGCTGGATTCAGACTGGTTCAAGTTGGATTTCCTAAGCTGGACTCAGGCTGGTTTAAATTGTTCAAACTCAATTAACTGTCACCTAAACACATCTTTTTTTGAGCTCATTAAATATTTAAATTAATCTTACACAAATTATAAATTAAACATGTTAGATTTTAAAGTTGAAAATAACTAAGTTGCTCAAGCTCAATTTGTGTAGTACTCGAGCTCGGGGTGAACACAAGTGAAGCTTGAACATTTTCAATAACCAAGCTACTCAAGCTCACTTTTGTGTATTACTCGAGTCCGGCTTGAACATGAATGAAGATTGAACCTTTTCGAATAACTTAGCTACTCAAGCTTGGTTTGTGTATTACTCAAGCTGGGGTTAAACATGAACGAAACTTGAATTTTTTTGAATAACTAAAGTTACTCAAGCTCAGTTTTTGTATTACTTGAGCTTGGATTAAACGCGAATGAAGATTGGACCTTATCGAATAACTAAGCTACTCAAGCTCGGTCCGTGTATCACTCAGGCTCGCGTTGAACGCGAACGAAGCTTGAACCTTTTTGAGAAGGGGAAGTAAAAAAAAAAAAAACTGCTGGGCTGGCTAGGTCTGTTTTAGCTTCATTATCTAGCCCAAAGGCCCCAAGGCCCAAACTACTTGGAAGAGAAAAATATACGCACACGTGTACGGATATACCGTTGGAAGCATCGTCAGTCTCTCAGTCTGTAGCTCCTCGCTCTCTCGCCGCTAACTGCTAAGTACTCGCAACCAGGTTGACCCTGGAGCTCCCGAGAAGCGAAAACCCTAAAACAATGCCTCTACGCAATCAGCCAAAACCCCTAACCCACTGATTTATCAGTTTCCAATTTCCGAGTTCACAATGTCACTCACATCCCAAAATCTGCTTCCCAGTTCGAACTCCCGCGTTTTTTCTTACTTCACAAAAGCTCACCTCACTTCTCTCAAAACTCCAAAATTTCCTCTCCCCTTACCCCACAAACACTTCTCAAATCCTGTGCATTTTGGGATCCTGAAAACCAAATCATTAAACCCTAACAATTTCGTTTCTTGGAGTGATACCCTTCATCGGCCTTTGAGAGCTTTCGAATCGGACATAGCAGTTCGGAAATCAGACCGTGTCGATAATATCAATCTCGATGCTTTTCTCTCAATTGTTGAAATTCTATGCCTCGCTTCGTCGGCTGTGATTTCAATTGGGTTTGTTGTGAATTCGGCAATTTCGAGCTCACAAAAGCCGGTTTTTTCGTGGTTAGGGAGTAGGGTTTTTGTGTGGCAGTTTGTGCTGTTGGTGGGTGCGGTGGCGATTGGTGCTTCAATACGGAGGCGGCAGTGGAGGAGGATATGTGTGGGTGTTGCGAAGAGTGGGGGTTCGGGTGTTGATTTTGTTGAGAGGATTGAGAAATTGGAGGAGGATCTTCGGAGCTCCGCTACTATTGTTAGGGTTTTGTCGAGACAGCTTGAGAAGTTAGGGATTCGGTTTAGAGTTACAAGGAGGTCTTTGAAAGAACCTATTGCTGAGGTACTGTCGTCTTTTCCCTTATTCGGTAACTCTTGTCATTGATCTGCTTTAATATGTTAGAATGGAGAAAAATAATAGATGAAGTACTTGTGATAATGTAGTGTCTGGATGTCTAACCTAGGCATTTATGGGATTAGGAAAAACAAATGTGGGACCAAGCCTCCAATGCCGATTGCAAGATTCTAGCAGGCCCTAAGTGTCCGTTTGGCAACACATTCCACAAACTAGTACTGGAATTCGAGGCCATCTCAGTTGAAATTTGTAGATGAGCTCTTGGGTCCTTCCGTTTGTGTTGCAGAATTCCTTAGTCGGATGAGATATTGGGAGATGCATATCCTATGATTGCTTGCGTCCATTTATGCCATATGATGTACTAGTCATTGTCTGGCCTTTAGACAAGCTAGGATTCTCTTATCCATTTTGCCTTTTCTAACTCACTGCGATGAAGTTGCTACCGCACGTACGAGATACTCAAGCAATTATTATGTAACTCTAAGAAGAATTGGTAAATATTTAGCAACCCAACATGAAGAGGCACATTTTTGCAGTTGACACTTGCATTTTGTATCGAGTGGTGTAGATTGTTTATTAAGTTTTCTTGCCTTTGGTGTAATAATGCACCCCTAGGATGGTCTGGGTCTGAGGGTCTTGGAATAAATGAGGGCAGAAGGTAATCAAGAAAGCATGAAATGGATTCTAACAACCTCAGGGTGACCAAGTACCAATGCATTGTTGGTAATGCATTCGACATTGACATTCTCACGAAGAGTAACCAGGAAGTATGTGAGTGTATTAATTCCATCTCATTTGTGACCATATTTGAATAGGGTCACACTTCAGTATCCCATAGTTCCAGATCCAGACTTCTAGGTGTGAAGCCCTGCTGGCTGCTGGTGAGGCCAACATTCTTGACAAAATATGACCATGGGAGAGCTAGCAGGCTACCTCTTCTGGAGGGGTAGTAACTGGTTTTGTAAGTTGTCCTTGTTCAGTCCAATCGCCTTACCAGATATGTCACCCCCTTGCAAGATAAATAAATAAACTGCTATCTTAGCAAAAGAGTAATTAAGTGTTAAAAAAAGTGGAAATACATAGCCACCTACACATTGCTTCTAACTGTGAAATGCTAGATATATAAAAGTGAAGATAAACCATGTTCTAAGTTGGCTTATAGAATCTAACCTAGAATTAATGTTGGTACAAGTAGTTTCATAGGCATTTTCGAGGCTCGCCTTGAGGCAAGGCCCAGAATGAACGTTTTTGGGCATATAGTTTGGGACGTTGAACCACAAGGGATATCGTCTTGAAGATGGATGCATAAAGAAGCATACAACTTTTGCGCCTAGACAACAGAGGCGAAAGCCTCAGTTAGGGAAGGAGGAAAGTTATTTTTTTGGGTTCAAGTCATTGAACTTTGTCACATGCTTTTTATTTATAGGCTTAGAGTCATTTTAAAGGTTACATCTATTAATGCACAATGTTTTATGCCTTAACATGCTTTTTTGGGAATTTTATTGATTTTTTTTCTTTTTTTAGTAAGTTTTTAATGGTATTTGTGTTTAATCTTATTTTTTATAAATGTAAAATAGAAACTCCAAAGGCTTATGCCTCGACTCATGAGAGGTCAACCTCCTCGCTTTCGCTTTTGCCTCTGAAAACATTAGGTACAACTCCTAAAGGCACAATAGGTGTTGCTCCATTAAGTGCTGAAACGATAATAATGATTAAGAGGTCCTAAACGTTGCATGGAAGACTATGCTGTTGATGTAAGATGACATGACCTGTGAGTTCTTATTGGAGATGACATGAATATGTTAGGATGCAATGAAGCTCCCTTCTTAAAAGAACAATGGGTCTTTTAGCAGGCTGAGAAAGTGGAGTTGGATTTTCATTGCTTTGATGCTTTCTATAAAATAATTGGGGTATGTCACTGTATAATTATTTAGGTTTGGGGACTTTGTGAAGAGCTCTGTTAGTTAACCTTATTTGCTAGGTGCACTTGCGTCTGTAACTTATAAGATTTTTCCTCTCTTAAGGCTGCAGCTTTGGCTCAAAAGAATTCAGAGGCCACTCGAGCATTAGCGGTGCAAGAAGAAATTCTGGAGAAAGAGCTTTCTGAAATTCAAAACGTGCTGCTTGCAATGCAGGTACATCTGAAACCGTGATTTTCTTTAGCTTTCATTTCACTTATTCCAATAAGGAGCAAAATTCTATTTCTTAGCACTGTTAAATTGCGAAGACTTTCTTTTAGAGGTTCACATTAGAAGCACCAGTTGTAGGGAAAAATCAATTCAAAGAATGTTCGGGACTTCAGAAAAATATACATGTATTCTTCATCGAGACAAACTACTTAACATAATGAAATTACAGATCGAAACAAAATAACATAATACATAAATTGTAAAACAGAATATAAACCAATATGATATCGATCGAGTCCTGTCTATTCACGGCCCCTTATGACCTATTCAGCACCTCATCGTGGGTTTGGAGGATCACAATCAGCGTATGTCTCCCAGGATAAAATGGCTAAATTACACCGACCTTCGTTCGCCTGCCGTACTTCACTGTGCCTACTTTTCTCTCCCACGAAGAAAGGAAATTTGTAGACGAATTATTGCTGCGAATTTCCAGTACTTGAACCTCGAAATGAGACTTCAATATATAGAGCCAATGAGACCTTTGGAATGCAAAACTTCCAAGATCTTTGAGTTGCATGTCATGTATGGAATGGGGGAGCCTGCTGTGCATTGCACAGGGCCCCCAAGTCTATGATGAATGGAGACATGGACACCTTGTGTGGTGGACATAATGGCATGCTGAATGAGGGACTTTTCGGTTGCCGTGAGACCTTTCGGTATCTCTCATTCATTCACCCAAAAATATCCAAAACTGTTTTGGAATTTCCAACACCAGTGTCAGAGAACGCTATGCCGACCTGCATTGCCAGATGTTATTCTAAATTTTCAGCAGTTTGGATTGAGTCTTAGGTTGGTCTCAAGAATATGAGTGGGTGTTTTACAGGCTGAAAGACATTTTGGGTGTCTAAAAAGGGAGGAAAAAATGCTAATACCATCAGTCTGACTTGTTATTTGTTTGTTCGAGTCTTTTCTGTAGGAGCAGCAACAAAAGCAGCTTGATCTAATTCTGTTTGTTGCAAAGAATGGAAATCTTGGGGACAAAAAGCAGGGACCTGTTCACAATAAGGAAGCAACCGAAACACGCAAACCAGCTGAAGAAGGTGGTGAAACGAAGCAATTGAAACACGTAAACCAGGTGAAGAAGGTGGCGAAACGGACGGAAACCTCCCAAGTCCACCAAGCTTTAGCTTCACATAAGGAAGCCAACAATGAAAAGCCTACGAATTTGGAGTAGCAAATCCAAACGGTGTTTAATCATCTTCTTAGCTGCTGAAGGCAGAATAGTTGGCCTAATTTCTTCGAGGCATTTGGCTCTGCTTGTGGGAGTTGTGGTCATATTATCGGAATCATTGTCGGATTTGTACTTCTTGTTCAAAATTTCCAGTTTTTTTTCCTGGGCGAGCATAAGACAGCAAAAGGAAAACAGGAAAGAAGCATGTTATTGTTGTTTGTAATTCTTGGTTTATGGTACTTCAATAAAAGTTGTACTGCAGGGATGGTGGAATTGGTTATGTAGAAATTAATCGATTGGGTTTTTGCAAATAGATGGTGAAATTTGTTTTTTTAAATTAATCAAGTTGTGCCGGAAACTAAGTTCTCATGATTCATATACGAGGCTACACTAAGTAAGAAGTGTAGAACAATTAGTTTATTAAGACTGTCATTGTATAATCATTCATCGAGTCGCTTTTTATATCAGATAAAAGTGTAAATTTACAACAGCTGCAGAAGTAGGAATAATTTGGACACTAGGAGTTATAATTTTTATTTTATTTTTTTGTATAAAAGCATATAATTTGTGTGTTATATCGTTTATAAGCATATAAAATTTGTGCAAAATTACAATTTTCTTTTTTACAGAACGTATCGAACTTGCGTTTTCGTTGGAGTTGGGCTGCTTGAATTGTAGGAAATCCTGGCTCAGGCTCGGACTAGCGTATTTGAATCACTGCCTAAGCCCTAAAATCTAACGGGCTGGCCACTGGTTGATTGGATTGGACTCCCGGTAAAATTTGATTTTGTAAACCACCCCGATTTGTTGCAGACCCAATCGAACGGTGATTTTGGTGATTTTATCGCCATTGCAGGACACACACACACACACTCTCTCTCTCTCTCTCTCTCTCTCTCGCTCGCGCGCGCGCACACACACACACAGAGTTGGAAAGGCTTGCATCGGAGCGTGATTGTAAAAATACGCCCGTAGATACTTAACACACTACGTACGATAAGCGGTGCAGAAATGGAAGGACTAAGGAAGCTGGAACAAGTACAGAGGACTATACTGTTGATGCAATCGCAAGGGGTTATCTCCTCTTCCTCCAACAACAACGACCCCGACTCCAATAGCTTCCTCACCAATTTCATTCACCTTTTGGTAAAAATCATTCATCTTTCAACCTAATAACATTCATACACTTCTTCATCTGTTGAATTTGTCTGACATTTATATCCTTATGTGATGCTTGAAAATGGAATTACAAAAAAAAAAAAAAACTTAACCAAGTCGAGAAAAGCTTATGATATTTTCGAATTGGAAATATCTCTTTTCCTTTTATTTTTACCCAGTTTGTACCATTGTTTGGGTGTTCTTGGGAGTATAATCTCTTCAATCTTCGAATTCCATTTCTACTAGCCTTGCTGATTCTTTCTGGTTTTTGGTATTAAATGTTGAAGATACGACCATGTGGTGGACTTGACGTGGAGAAGAAGTGCCAATTGATATACGCGAACTTGCCTAAAGTAAGCATGACTTTCGGGTTTTGAAATTATTTCTCTAGGAATCAGATTAAGGAACGTGTAGCTTATGTGTTTTGTTTGACAGATTTCTGCTGTGCTTGCCGAAGAAATGATGCCATGCCAGAGCGAGGAAGGTAACTTTATGGTTTTATTGAGGCAGCAATCATCATGTTCATAATCCTTAGGACATCTTGCGTCAGGGTGTCTGTTGTGACTTTTTATCCACCTATCCTTTTGCTTGATCTTTCAGTGGGGTTGGTTTTTGCAAAGAAAAAACTAGTACATAATGTGAGAATAGAATTTTTTCCTGTCCCTCTCAGAACTCACTTTGCTCCATATTTCTCATCAACTTGGTATGGAAAGCATCTTAGAGAAAGAGATGTAATTCCTGCATAAAATGACTCGGAGGTTCTTTATGAGGCATTGATGACTTCCACAATGAGGTTTTAAACATGAACTTAGATTTTTTGTGTATTAAAGATTGTTACAAGATAGGATTTGTCTCTTTATAGCATGATTTTTTTAGACATTTAGTATTCAAACCAGTGGTACCAGTATGTTTATAATTATAATCCAATGACTGAGAAATTTCTGTGGTGATAATTGGTGAGGAAAGCTTCACAGTAGGGAGCAGTTGTGACATTTTCATGAGAGACAACTTTCTTGCTGGGCCTGACTGGGCGTTGTATTTTTACCGAAGAACACCAAGGCAAGGCCACCTTGGACCGACCCTTTTAAGGTAAAATACTAACAATCATTTGCAAAAAAAACTGCAGGTATCAAATAATTCAGGTCATTGCCATAGGAATTTGGACACAAGGCTCAGCATCTCTAGTAGTGTAGTATTTAGGTGTTGCAATGCTAAATAGCATAGTAGATAAGATACATGTTCAAGAATGTTGTAGAAAATCTGTGTAAGGTACACTTTTGTTGTGCTAAAAATCAAATAACACAAAGGGTACCTAGTCGCTGGAGATGCTCTACCATTGAGCTACCCTGAGTAGTGACAAGATTTTATTTTTCAAACACAAAAACTTATGTCTTGGTTCTATGAAACATTATCTTGCAGGCAATTCTGAGCACAATGCGGATATCGGTTCCTTGCAAACTGATTACGAAGACATGGCTATGGTTGGGCTGGGAGCAATGCAAGATGCAAACTCTACACTAGAAGATTTTGTAAGCAATAGTTATCATTTACAGACAGGTGTTAGTATTAGATTGAACAGTAAATCTTACAAGAAAGGGGAACAGATTGATCATTACATTGTTGGTCTAACATGTTGCCATGCTCTTGCACCCTTGATTATTCCTTTGTTAACCTCTGGAATGTGACTTTATTTATTGAAGAGTGACATTTAGCTATATTTATATAGTCACCTAATCAGACACGTTCCTCTTATGGAAATTGTCCTAAGTTGATTCTGACTATCATCTATTACCTAATGTACAAGCATTTGGTGGAGAAGAGTCTTGCGTAAAAGCAGTTCTTTGAATCTTTAATCAACTGAAATTTCTACCTTAGGTGTGTCTGCCCCACTTGAAATTGTTGGGTTTCGTTGTATGTTTTTCCGAAGAAGTTTATCATAATTTGCCAATCATCTAACTGCACTTTTTTATGTTCCTTTGTACATTTCCATAGCAATGTTATTTGAAATCACAAAATCACCAAGTTCTCCTCGGTGATGCTGCTTTGCCAATATTATCTAAGCACAGTTCTTTGTGATATTAGGAGCTTTTTGAGATTTAGTGTTGGGAGAATTCATGAAAAAAAAAAATTCTTTCCTTTTTGGAACAGTTTCCCATCTAAAACTTTCAATTGATGATTGAAGTATTGTCAACAGTGCAGATCATATTTTATGTTTCATGGCATGGATGTTAACGGACCTCAATCGATCTTCAGATATTTGCCAATACTTTCATTCACAGAAAGTTACATTTATCAGGTAACAATTGGTAAGAGTATTATCTTAGGCTATCATGTTCCTCTGTCTATTAGCATTGAATATCAAGCTGTAGTTAGTCAATTGATGTTGCTGTATTCTGTAGCTGAACTTCCAAATTCCGGATGTGTTGCCTTTTTCCTAATGGAATTATAATAACCTGACTATATTTCATCGGCATTCTTTCCTTTGCTAACCTAGAGTAGAAGAAGGATCTGTTGCTTAAGTAATCAAATAGAACTTCCGTAATCATGCTTCTTAGTCTATGGAATTGTGGTTTTGAGTAATATGATACGACTCTATATTTTCATGGTTTCGGTGATGCAGTTGGATAGATTAAATGAGAAAATACTCAAATTACCAACCAAAGGAGTCGAAGATTTAGAACAAGGCTTTAATGTGGTAATACCAAGAACTTTAACAGTGGAAACTAAATTATCTCTCAAGTGTTTCATCAACTCTTACTTGGCCAACTGATTTGACTGGGTGTGCAGGAAGCTAATCAGAGCTCGGTTCTTAAGTCCATTGAACTGTTGAAAACCAACCCATTCAAACCTCTAATTCTTCTACTTGAGCGTCATGGTCTTTTTACAGAGCAGTATGAGATTTAGATTTATTCATGAAATACACCTGGTGGTGAGTTTTGCATGGTGGACTTTGCTTTTTATAGTTTGCTTGATTTGCTCAGGATAAGAGAGGAGTTTAGGCGTGGAGAAGAATACTGGAACCTTGAAAGAAAGCTCTGTTGTGCATTAACAAGCAACGAGAAGGTATGAAATGGATGTTACGCGACATGTTCAATTTTCTCTTAAAGGGAAAGGGTAGCGTATCTGTTTTTCTGGAGTGCTATTGGAACTGGTGAGATATCTGTAATTATACAAAGCACTTAATCCTCTTCTCATAGAGGTAATTATGCTGGTAAGGTAAGAAATCGGCCAAAAAAGTGGAAAAAAAAGAATCTACCATGATTTCAAGTTAAACGCACTTGATATTGTGCTTTCCTGATTTTTGTGGAAGATGCTATACAGGTTTTAGTTGAAGATGTGATGAGGGCAATTCATCTAAAATCATTTGATTATCGAGTGCTGAATCTTCTTTTATACCAGTTAAGAGGCGAAAAGGTATATTCCTCTTTTTACTTGGTTAATATATTCCATTTTGGGATCTAGATTGTAATAAAATCTTCTTTCTTTCTGAGCTTCAGTCAAAAGTGAGTTTTCTTGTTGGTAAAATACTGACGGCATGATAAAAAACTAGTCATTGCTGAGTTACATGCTGTTTGAATGCCATACGTTTAACTCCTCCTATTCGTCTAAGGAATGTCAATCTGTCATGCTAATTCGATGTACTGTATTTCACGAGATTAATGTATTCTTTTGAAAGCTGCTGCAAAGGTTGATGAATTGCACATGGAATTCTTATCAGTCTCAGAGTTCCTAGTCGAGCTGTCTGATGATTTGTAAGTACTTCATTTTCCAGCTTTCAGTTGGTTATGTCTACTTCCGCTGGAGTATGCCATAATGTTTGTCTTTTGATGTTATATGTGGTCAAAGAAGTATATTAGAACTATATTCCAATGGTTTGCCTTGGTGCCCATCTGTAGTTTTGCTAGCATCTGATTTGTTAATTTTTGTCTTGCTTGAGTACGTGCTCCAGCACGTTCTCATTCATGGTCATGTATTATTGTCCTGTGCTGCTTTTGGGTGTTAATAATTTGCCCTGTTTATTTTGGGTTGACTTAATTCTTTCTTTTTTTTCATGATATAAAATGTGTGGGAAGCATACGATAGATTTCCTCAGTAATGAGATGGTATTTAAATGCTGTAGGTTTGACTATGAGGTGAGTCCTTTCATGGTGGGGTATTTGTCTCCATTTGCATTTCAGCTTACTTCTTATGTGAAATAAAAGATTGTTTCTTCTTCCTGTAGGATGATGTGTTGGAGAATAATTTTAATGTTTTGCGGATGTTTGTTAGAATGTATGGAGCTTCTGAAGCGCCAACTATGCTGGTGGGTATTTATGGACTTGCTGTTTGAACATTGTTATCTACTCTCTGGGGTCTGATCTTCAACCCCATGTAAATCTTGTGTAGGAAGAAAAAATGAGTGACACAACTCAGCAAAAAGAAAAAGAAAAGAATGAGTGACACAATTCCAATATCAATACCAGTAGCTTGCTTTATTTCTTGGGCATTGAATTACTAGAATTCTTCTTGGAGGTTGGATCATGGGTCTTAATTTTGTGAAGAATTTTTGTATTTGTGTGTGAATTACATTTGTGTTTGTTTGCGGTGTCTGTGGAAACTCTATATATGGACTATGGTGTTTTGATTGTCGTATGGCGTTGGTTTTGATTTTTTTATAACATGCAATTTTTGTTTCTTTCTTTCCACTATATTTACTATCTTCTGCCAGGCAAAATGCATTAGTGAGGCTGAAGAGAAGTATGAACATTTATTGAAAGCACTGGATCCGAAATTGTCCTCAGAGTACCGGAAAAGATGTGAAGAAGCCACTAAAGAAGGTATACCTTAGTCCATTTCAGTCCGATTGATGAAGCTAAATCTTTTTTTGTATTCTTTGCGCCTTGGAGAGGTTAAAGTTGTGTAGATTATTTGCATCGTGCCAACTATCATTAACCAAGGAGAAAATATAGAATGAACGGGAGGTAACAATTTCATATTGACCGAACCAACCCAAAAGCTAGATAGAGGGATTGCGGTTGTTCACTCAAGGGAAGGGTTGCCGAACAAGAACTAGAATCCTTCGCACTATACTAGTTCTGGCTGAGACCGAACTGTTCTTCATCAGAAAGGAAACCTGGGCTAAAGGGTTTCTTATTCCCGTCCCCTTAGGGAGGAACAAAAAAGGCTCTGCTGACTAAGATAATATATATTTACTATAACTAAAGAATAACAATCAGCTTCTTGAAGGTAGGATAGGGCGTTAACACATATTTCTTGACTTATTCTAGGAGGGAAGATATCAGGACCTTCTCTTGGCACCTGGACCATTCCTCCTATAATTGAAGATGAGGATTTCTATCGGTCAGAAATCCTAAATTTCGGATGAAAGGCTCACTGCAGTTGTCAAACAGTTGAAAATATATTTGGTTTGGGAGGTAAGTTTATAAGCTGGTTGAATTTGATAGAGAAGTCAGCAAATGGTAGCAAGGCAATTTGCTTCAAAAGATGGCTCCAATTTGGCTAGTTCAAACTCGAAGTTAAAGTACAATGAACAACATCAAGTCGAATTTGGTTGCTTGATGGATTTTATTTACATTTGGTTCTTAATTGTTTTGAGCCTTATTTTCATTATGTTGTGCACATTGAATACAGACTCAAGTGCGGCCCCTCACTAGAGCCCGCGAATCTTGTTGAATACTCAAAATGGATTTGGGGTTTCTGTTGTACATTGCGCACAACAAAATGTGTTATGTGTCAAAACAACGTTGTTTGTGGCTCACAAAATACTGACCGAGCAGTTGAACATTGACCGAACAATTTTCGAGCAGTATTTTGTGCGCTAAAACGACAGCACCATAGGGATTCCCATTCCATATTCAAACACAGCATAACTGCATAAGTGCATCACAATGAACGCGATTCAAGAGCTTATAGAAATGATTCTTCTCTGATACACTGCCTGATAGCTTAGGTATATTTTGTTCAAGGACGTGTTTGTTCTCTTTTGCTTAAAGGTACCAAGACATACGAGCATCACGTTAAGAGCAATCGATCTTGCATTTTGATTGCAGCCATTTATATTCAGAATCATGTGCCAGTTTCTCAATAGTCATTTGGAGTTAAGAAGCTTGATGAAAAATGATTTTGCGGCTAATATGTACAGTGCCGGTCTTGATATTTTGGTTGTTCAAATCCGACTTCAGTTTAATTGTTCACTTTAATATTAAGTCACCCAATTTATTCTATTTTTTATATTTAAAAAAAATATTACCCCGTGCTAGGATTTGCTTGAGCCCGTAGACTTGCGGCCAGCCTGAATACGTACGCAAGGAGTTACATCACACCATAGATTATATTGTGATTTATGTCATGTGCATGTAAATTTCTTGTTGAAATTTTAAAATCAAACATAAAGTCTACAATATTGTTTTAGTTTTTTAAATTCATAGAAAATGCAATATTCGTGCCTACTTTGAAAAATAAATTTATTTTATCAATTTCAGTACTATTCCCTTGGATCAGTTCGTTTTTAATTAAAATGTAAACTAAATATAAATACTAAAGATCTCAGAAACGTCAAAAAGCTGAGTTAACTTTCCTTTTTCTCTTCACTGTAAAAAGACTTTACGATGGAAACGTCAGCGTCAGCCTCTGTGTCTCTCTCTCTCCTGCATGTAGATGTGTGTGGGACGTGTGTGTTTATATATATATAGTTCCCGCGTTTTGTTTTAGTAACGAGCAGAGGACCGAAGCCCCCACTGATCACGTGTGGGGGCCACCTTTGCCTTTAAAAAATTTCACCATGCTCAACTCTTCTCTCTGTTTATCACAGTGATTTTTTTTAATATTCTTTTTTTTAAATTCTAGCTAACTTTGCAACAAATACTTAAAATTATTTATTTATCTCTTAAATCATCCAAAAATATTCACATTCATTACACGTTCTAATGCGCCTAACGTTGGAAGGAAAAAAATTGATGGGCATTGCTCATTCGAACTCTTTTTTATCGTGCTTTTTAAATTTTATTCCCGAAAAAATATTAAAAATTTACCGTTGACTTAAAAAATTATTTCGAGATTTACCGTAAATTCGGAATATTTTGATAAACGATTGTCGAATTATGGTAAGATATTTGTTAATTTATATTTTGTTGTTAATTCTTTTTTTTGTTAATTTATAAAACAAGGTTAAAATTTCTTTAATTATTCAAAAATATTCACATTCATTACGTGTGTTAATGCACTCAATTTTAGAGAAAAATAATTGACTGATACCGCTCATTTGAATTTCTTTTTGTAGTGTTTTTTAAATTTTATTCTCGAAATTAAAAACTTACAAATTGACTTTAAAAATTATTTCGAAATTAATCGTAAGCTTAAAATTTTTTGACAAAGGATTGTTGAATTATAATAAGGTATTTATTAATTCAAAATATAAATTAACAAATAACAATAAAATATAAATCAACCCTATATCAAAATATTTTGTATTTACATTTTTTTATGAAATATTTTACCATAATTCAATCTTATAACAAAATAATTTATAAATCAACCCTATATCAAAAATACTTTTTATTTAATTTTTATCAAATATTTTACCGTGAACTTTGGAATATTTTAAAATTATAGTATGGTATTTGTATTTATCAAAATTTTTTGAGCTCACAGTTAATCTCGAAATAATTTTTTAAATCAATTGTAAATTTTTAGTATATTTTTTGAGAATAAAATTTGAAAAGCACGACAGAAAGAGATTCAAATGAATGGTATCGGCTAATTATTTTTTTCAAAATTGAATACATTAGGACATGTGATGAATGTGAATATTTTTGAATGATTAAAGAGATTTTTAACCTTATTTTATAAATCAACAAAAAAAGAATTAATAACGAAATATAAATCAACAAATATTTTATCATAATTCAACAACCGTTTATCAAAATATTCTGAGTTTACGGAAAATCTTGAAATCTTTTTAAAGTTAACGGTAAATTTTTAATATTTTTTCGAAAATAAAATTCAAAAAGTATGATAAAAAAGGGTTCGAATGAGCGATGTTCATTAATTTTTTTCCTCCAAAATTGGGAACATTAAAATATGTAATGAATATGAATATTTTTAGATAATTTAAGGACAAATAAATAATTTTAAATATTTGATGCGAAGCTAGTGATAATTTAAAAAAATAAATAAAGATAAATAATATAAAAAAAATCACTGTGATAAAGAGAGAAGAAGAACTGAGCATGGTGAAAATTCTTTAAAGGCAAAAGGTGGCCCCCACACGTGATCGGTGGAGACTTCAGTCTCTTGCTCGTTACTAATGCCAAGAAATATTTACATTTATCACATGTTTTAATGCGCTAAATTTTAAAGAGAAAAAAGTAATCGACACTACTCATTTAAACTATTTTTAGTTATTTTTTTCAAATTTTATTCTCGAAAAAATGCTAAACATCTATCGTTTACTTAAAAAATTATTTCGAGATTAACCGTGAGTTCAAAATTTTTTTATAAATGATTGTTGAATTATAGTAAGACATTTATTAATTTATATATTTTTTATTTATAAAATAAAGTTAAAAATCTCTTAAATTATCAAAAAAAATATTCACATTTATTATATGTCCTAATGCGCCAAACTTTGCAGAGAAACAAAAGTGATCGATACCGCTCATTTAAACTCCTTTCAGTCATGTTTTTCAAATTTTATTCTTGAAAAAATACAAAATATTTATCTTTTACTTAAAAAATTATTTCGAGACCAACAGTGAATTCAGAATATTTTAATAAAAAATTATTAAATTATGATAAAATATTTTTATTTATATTTTATTGTTATTTTCAATAACAAAGTATTTTAAAGTATGGAAATAATTTAAAAAAGATAAATATAAAAATATATAACCTTGAGAGAGAGTGAGAGAGGGGGTGGGGTGTTGCGTGTGGGGTTTGGAGGTGGGGGGCGCTGGTGAGGCTGGTTCCACGTGATCGGTGTGGGGTTCTGTGTAATGTTCATTACAAATAGCATATTTGATGGTTTTTAACGCGGAATTTCTTATTTTGCTAAAATAAAAAAAATTATTTTTTGTCAATTTTTTATGACCATAATTATTTAATGTGTTTAAAACATATTTAATGAATTGCTATTCACCCCTCTCCAAAAACAAAAACCACACAATAAATGCTCCATCCTTTTTCTGAAATTTCAAAACTGTCACTTTCCACATCTCCTCATTTTCTTTCCCTTTAAATTATAAAACTATCACTCCCCTCCTCCTCTCCTCCTGCTAAATTATGAAAATATTACTCTCATTTCTTTCACTATTTCATATTAATTTTTTTTAAATGTATAATTAAAAATAAAATTTAAATAAGTAGTAATAATAATAATAATAATAATAATAATAATAATAATAATAATAATATGTAATTTTAAAAAAAATTAACCAATTCAACTTTTTATTTTTGTACTAATTTTTTATTTTTTTTTAAAATTTTCATAAAATTAGAGGTCACAGTTAGTTTTAAAATTTTGTTCACGGTTAGAATTTTAAATTTTTTTAACGAAGAAATTTTTTATCTTCACAATAATTCTCTCTATTCTGTACTTTGTATAGAAACCAAGCATCAGAAAATTTATATTATTGTAAGTTAATACTTATCTAATTTATTTTAATAAGTTGTCTATAGTTATT
>JABCMJ010000503.1:0-25809 GCA_014822125.1 Arbutus unedo
AAAATTCTGTCAGAATTTTGACTTCAAAATAATCTTGAAAATTCAACATAGGTTATTTTTAACGTGATAAAAATTATGTTACAATTTATTTTATCAAAAAAAATCTCAAATTTAAAATTTTAATGGCCTAATTAATTATATTAGACTAATTTTAACGATAAATGAGGTAACTATATAATAATATGAAAAGTAAGGGAATTTATTGTAATTTTGAAAACTTGAAGGGAGGGTATTGTATTTTTCACAAACCTCAGGGAAGGTCAATGTAAATCACCCTAAAAAGTAAATACGAGTTCCATAAATTTTAATTATAAGTTCAAATTAGTGAATTTCATGAGTTATATAACATGTCACATATATATAATGTACAATATAATATGTTAGTAGAATTACTTAATATTACTATTAGTGCATAAGAGAGTTTGACCCAAATATAAAAGTTCTGTAATAGCCAAAAAAATGTATCAACAATAACCATTTTGAAATGGAGCCTTGCATGAAACCTCACTAGAATTCTGGGAAAAAGAGAAGATGCATAAGAGAGGCGTAAAAGGAAGGATTTTATAACAAGTAACGGAGGGCAGTCAGGGTCCCATCTTATGGTCTCAGATATACATCAATCTCAATCATAAATTCAAAATAAAAAATGCTACAAGGACCAATCCGTTGACGAAAATAAATTGACATACTTAACTTACACATTTACAATGAATCAAAACGTAGGAAAAAAATGGAAAATTACAACAAAGTTGATAATCAAGGATGCAGATTGTCTGAAAGCCTGAGTCTGAGATGACTCAGGAATCAAAGTTACGCCGGTTTATTGTGAATGACTATAAGTGAAAATAATTGGCCCTTAAAGAAGGGTTGGATATTTGGCATCCAGGAATTCCCTCAAGGTCTTAGCAGCTTTCTGACCACCCATCAGCTCAGCTAATTTCTCCAGAGGAAGAAGGGCAAGTTCTGCCAAGCTTTCACACCCATCCATTATAGCCCTGTAGTTAGAATCAGTGACACCCGGGAGGCGTCTCAAGAATTCAACAGCAGACGTGTTGTAATTCTCAGCTCTGAGATGAAGTAAACTCTAAGTTCATATCACAGCCGTTTTTGTAAGGAAAACAAAAAAAAAAAAAAAAAATGAAAAATCATTGTATTGGGTTAAGGCAAAAGTTATACAGGTACAAATATTAAATCTGCTATTGATCACCAACACCCAAATTTCTGGATGAAAGGAACATCAATTCTTACATCCTCCTTCACAAAGTGATTGTGGGAGATGATGTAAGAATGGATGTGAAAATGGAAGTGTATCCACTTTTGCACTTTCTGAATAACTTCTAAGGTCCTTCCGGAGGAAGCTGAGGACAATAGTCTATCCTTTCACAATCCGCTTAGATACTGCAAATAGGCCAGCCCTCCACAACCCCCCAGGCCCCAACCCCAACAATGAGGGCCCTTAAAAGTGGACCTTTTGTTTGTACAAACTCTACCCCTGAATTGTCGACATAAACTACTAAACACGTGGTGCTTTTGTTTTCGTCATTTCATCTATTGGCTTCTATGAAGCACGGGTACTTCTAAGCCCTATAATTACTCAAACTGGTACTTTTCATCTCTGGGCTAGGGAAAAAGCTATAGAGCAAAATTTCGCTACGTGTTTTGTGTGCCTTGTACATGCACCTCAAAGATGAAGCTAAATTGATAAAACTTAATTTCTCTATGCTTAGCGTGATTGTAAAAAAAAGATTTTGGTCCGTAGTTTCTTCATTATAATACCATTGAACTCTTAATTTTAACTTAAGTTTGTCATTAAATTATTATTTGATCTCAGATTCTTAATCGTGATTTAGCTTTTTCTTTTATTTAAGTGTGATTATTATGTGTAACATTGATCTAAATCATAAAAATAAATTTGTTACAGCCCTAAAACCGTACTCATACAAGTGCTTCTTAGATTGACTTAATGTGAAAAAGGACCCAATCACTTATAAAAAAATGTTATAGTGATTATTTTGAAGAGATAAAATTATAACATTTGAGTATCACTATCGCATAAAGGTACCATGTCTAAAGGGGAATTTAAGACATGGGGTTCCTTGGGGTCAAGTTTTCTATTATCTGTGGGATCAAATGTGTAAAACCAATATATCATACTACCTATTTAAGGGGATTCTCAAAATCAGTGGGGTTGTCCAGCTTATAAATAGCAAATGCTTACCAATAGCTTGTATGTACCAAATCTTTGCTTTTGGGACCCTTCCCTATTTTATCCATCAAATCTGGGTCCCGTTTAGTGGGTATGGAAGTGGGTGGGTCGGGGATATGCCCTTGCTATATTGGGCAACAAAACACAAGCTTATTAAACTTTAAGCCATCAAAACCAGGACAAAAATGCCATCTTACCTCACATCATTCTCCACAATACCCTCTTCCGAGGGGACACCAACTCTCATCGCCTTGGCTTCATCAGGTTCATCTTGGTTCGCTTTAAGGGAAGCAAATATTTCGGCAGTAGCATACAAACTGCGGGACCAGACAATTCGAAGGCGGGGGAAATGTAGCACAAGCAATGATAGTTTTGATATAATGCTATTTAGAGTTACGTCGTCACCTATATCACTTGCAGACTGCAAGCACATACCAACAGTTTAAAAGGTAAGCAATAGAACCAACTCGGAAGACTTTCTAAAAACTTAATCTGGTAAACTAATTACCTGAAATGAAAAGCTCTTGTCTTGTGAAAACTCGATTAGAAGAACAGGTATCCGATAATAACGCACCATTGTTTCCACTTGGTTGTAAAGGCGGCCAGACGCAAAACTACCAAAAAGATCTTGTATACTCTTTCTTTCCACACAAATTAGTGGTGAAAGGATATAATCGCCAACTTCCAAGGTTACTGGTATAATGTGCATGCCCTTCTGGTGGAGTACATTTGGCAAGCTGCTCATGAACTCCCTCATGTCCACTATGACCTGTGAACAAAAGGGTCATCTAAAGATATGGTTTGCAAAATGAGGGCACAACTCCAAGTTGAGAAGTCAAAAACCACTTACCTGCATTTCTTTCTCAGATTCCTTTCTTCCACCTGCCTTTCTAGTTACTGCATTTTGGGAAGTTATGGACTCTGGCTCAATCGAAGAACTCGGCTCCAGACAACGCCCATCCTGGTAAAATTGAAACGAACTGAAGATCAGTAAATTTGAATAAAGAAGCAAAAGAAGTTTATGAATGATGAATGTTTCCCATTACTATAGGCTAGAGCAGTAGTAGTAACTCAGCATACTTGCCTAAGATATGGCAAGAAAACTACACACACAGCAATAAAGCTGCAGTATTAGTAACTGTATTCAAGTTATACAGATGCAAAGGAAATGCAAACACTATCTAGTTGAATATTCAATCTAATAGTCAGTGGAAGTTAGCAGACTACAGGGATTTTGCTTGACCCGTCATGTAAAAGCCTACAATAGACAACTAAGATGCTCGTACAAACATTAACTTGGTATATAAGTCAAATAATCGATCAGAAAAGAGGAAGGCAAAAAAGGACACGAGTCAAAGATATGACCATGGCCAAAATTGTCACATACTTAACAGAGCATATAGCTTATAGGTTATAAGAGCTGGCCAGAGAAAATAGATCCATGTAATTTCAGACCATGCAAAGAGAATTCAAAGAACCTGATCAACTGGAATCATCATTAAAGATTTCTGCCTAATCAAGGATTCAAAAGCTCCATTTTCCCTGCATATGCTCGCCTCAAATTTTTGCACCTCAGTAGAATCCTCATAAAAGAGGAAATATACTTTCAACCTTTCTGTGGGATTTTCAGCTTTATAGATTTCAATTTCCCTGACAAAGGCCATGTCAGGATGGTATACAATAACTGCCGAAGGCTTTAAAATGTCGAGTATATGTTGATCACTTTCCAAGGCATAGAAGTGCACTTGAGGAATCAGCTTAGCATTACTCGATGATGTAGCATCAACTCCTTGATAGCTGTTTTGAAGAATGACTTCGTCCAAATCCCCAGTCACTGGAACAGTCTCATACATTTGGCCTAAATTTTCAGAAGCAAAAATCTCAGCTTTGTTCTTCATTGCTGCCTTATTGCCACTTTTGTCATCCTTATTTGCGGATAAAAGAACAGATCCATAAGTTTTTCTTTGCCTTCCTTTTCCCCTTCTTTTTGCATGGCCTCCATTTCCAACACAAGGTTGAAGGTGATCTTTAACAAAAGTATCTTTTTTATTGTGCTTACTTACTTGTGCAGCCACAGCCAGCAGTGCATCATTTTCCTGTTTGCTTATGCTACTAGCTTCTGCATTTTGTCCAGGTGTTTTCGGAATAACTCCATCAAGTACCCCAAAACCTTTAGGATCTTTTGCTTTCTTTTTATTACGTTTTGGTAGGCCGTGCAGCTCTATTTTGCTGAGCAGATACTTCTCCCACTCTTCCCGCATGGCCTTTACCAAAAAAATGCAATTAAGAGTTCAGTTTTTGTACATTTTCACAAACACAAACACCCCAAGAATTAACTGCTAGAGAATTACAGTGAAGGTCAAGCAATGAATGAACTTCACGTTCAAACACTATAAAACCATGTAATACAGTTCTTTTGGACCACTCATACTTGTGAAATGCTATTTTGTAGAAAACAGCACAGAACCAAGAGTATCCCAAACACAAGTTCTTAAATAAAGAAGCGAAAAGAAGTCCACTAACGAACTGTGTGAGGCAGGCAAGCTCTCCAGTTAGTCATTTTGCTGGCAAAAGGAGCTAGGATGAGGCACCAAGCACGTGGAAATCCTACCTATGACGGCCGCACAAGCACGACCATTGTATCCCCCTACCCATTCGGGAGCAGAAACGTTGGATTGTTTTATGAGACATTTTTCAGAAATAAATTACTCTAGAGCTTCCAAAGATTATTGATATCACACCTCTACTAGCAAGAGCGAAGCTCTTGCAAAAAGTTGGCCGTGGGGTTTCCCTGCAGTTTGTCTTATGAGTAAGACTAACCAGGAAAACAAGTAAAAATCATTTACAGGGGAAAAAGATTATCTGTTTGAAAAACCTTATGTGGGCCTTTCATGATACAATCTTCAAGCTGCATGCACGACTGTTCATCTTTGCAGGCTACTAAAACAATGCCCTTGCCATCCCCTTCACCATCGACCACAGCTTCTATCCTTGACGAAGGGTGCTTCTCTCTTTCCTCTTCTATTTCTTCAAGAACCTCCTTGAATACATGTTCCCAAGTAAACATGGTCACGAAGGATGTGAAATCAACACTATTGACATAACAACTGAACATTATGCTAAAAGAAAGCAAAGCTCAATTGGGCAGTTAATTTCTCTGTCAGATGCTACTCCATTAAGTAAGCACCCACTGTCATAGTACATAGTTGTAAATTTGTTGCTTTTCTGTGTGAAATTTTGAATTAACAAAAAAATGATATGCAGATTTCAAAACAAAAAGGGACTCACTCACTCACAAGCAACACCTTCCACTTTGGTGGCTCCTCCAAGACTTCCTCCAAAACTATTCCACTATTTGTACTCGCTGGCAAAGAATCTACAGACATATACGAGGAAAACGTCAGGAAGGCTGTTTTTCCACAACTAGCAGAATCTTCAAAGCATCAATAGATTGGCAATTTTTTGTACACAGACAGGATTCAAATGTATGTTTTCAAAGCAGTAATGTCATTCTCTAAAGCGCTAATTAATTTCTACTTCAAAGCTACAAAGAAAAATAAATATGCTAAACAAACCAAAATGAAAGAAAATAAAACCATAATTTCAAAAAATAAATAATATTCGCCATATAACTGCAGAACAACTGTACAACAGATAATACTACCCGAAAAAGCTAGAAGCAGCTAAACAATGGCAAGAAACACACCTTTCTCCATACTGCTATCCTCCAGCTTTCTTTTTTTGGCTGTGGAACTTTTACTCTTCCCAATCAACTTCCCACCCTCCAACCTTCCAAAATGATAGACACGCTTTTTTGCGTACTCAAAAATCTTGTAGCTTGACTCGGCAAATATCCAAACAGACCTAAAATTCTCTGCCGCTCTCAGTGAATCCAAATACTTCAAATAAGTCACCGCATCATACCTACACATGTAGAATATCAAAATTTGCCTCTGAAACGTGACTCACAGACAAAAGAGAACCAAATTATTTCTCCACCAGAGTTGCTATCTATCAATATCCTGACCTTGTCAAAACAAATCCATTAAAAAAAAAAAAATAGAATACATAGGGTAGTAAGGTATCAGTAATCCCTACACTACTAGTCCAGTGGGCTTACTCATCGCATGAAATTGTATACCTCTTCCTTAATAATCCAGTCAAAAAACAATGCCTAAGGGGACTAAAAATTTTGGTTGACAGAGCAAATGCAACTATCTCCTTGGAGGTTATACTCGTGGTGTGAACTAATACCATCAACAAAACTAACGGCTACTCGAAACTTCTTTACAGTGTACTAATCAAAAAGTCTCTTGACGAAAGAACCACTACTTTAAAATATTGAAGCTTCATTTTGGAACCTGACAAGGTAATCCAACAACTTCCTCAATGTTTTCAAATCCGACACGAGCTGCTTCGTCTTCTTCCCTAAAGTATGCCAAATGGGATCCAACTGCCGCCTCACAATCTCGTCAAAGGACTTGAACAACCCGTTCTCCACAGTCAGATCGTCCACATCGACCTTATTCGTCTTCCTCATCTCCTTCAAACAAGCGTCCATGACCTCAATCACGACCTTCTGAATGCCCCTCATATAGGGCGACATCGGAACCCTAACATCCACCACTTCCGGTGGATTCCTCTCCAAATCTTGCGACACATATACCTGAAAGCGTGGCCATAGGTGCAGTTTCCTTAAATACAAGCATTTCAAGAGCCGCTCCGGTTTTGCGAAGCCAGCGACCATGGCGTGAGGCTTGTCGGAGAAGGCACGAATGTAGAGAGAGGAGGAGGATGAGCGGAGGATTCGGACAATTAGGGTTTCGGTGGAGGTGTCGGAAAGGGATTGGGCGTTGAGGAGGAGGATTCCAGCGACCGCGGAGGGAAGCAGACGGGAGGTGAGGAGGTCGACGATGAGAATGCGGGCGGTGACGAAGAAGACGGCGCCGGAGGAGTAGAGAGAGAGGCGGTGGTGGGCGGGGAGGTCGGAGGTGATTTCGGAGGGTAGATTGGGGATTTCGGGTGAATTAGGGTTCTGGTGATGGTGTTGGTGGCGGAAGGAGGCGAGGATGGAGGATTTTTGGGAGGGGGAAGCGGAGAGGAGGAGGATGGTACCTTGGGAAGGGTGGTGGAGGAGGAGGAGGGCGGCGATGAGCTTGTGGAGGGCGAGCCCGGAGGAGAGGACCACGAGGCCGCCGTTGGGATCCTCAAGTAGGTCGGTGATGATGTGTTCGTGGAACTGTACCATTACTCTCTCTCTCTCTCTCTCTCTCTCTCAAGATGGTGGCGGGAAGTTTAGAGCGAGTCAAAGTGAGCTATGGAGGTTTGGTTTGCGGGGTGAGTTTCGCGGTTCAAATTTTGTAGTTTATTTACAGGTCTTAAATGGACGGATGGGAACATCATCTTTGTTGTGGAGCGACTACCTGAGGATTGTTTATATAACAAAACACATCATTTTTATTTAAAATATATACTCACAAATTAATTTTTCCTTTTAACTTGTCATAGTTGATATTGAATCTAAGTTTTGATCCAATTGTCTCGAGTACTTTCTAATTCTAAATCTCTCCCTTAAAAATGTCAATTCATGAGACAAAGGGGTTATTGTTTCTGCCAATAAGAGTCCTTGTTTTGAGAAAATCTGCTTGAATTGAAAATTAGACGTCTTAATTCTAAATTCAAAATCAAACTAACCGATGAGAGCTCTCTCCTTTTCTATCTTCTTCTTCAACGAGAGCTCTCTCCGACAATCGTTCTTTAATCTTTGGACCTTCACACAAAGTGTCACCAAGTAAATTCCTCTATTTCTCAATTTCTAAAACCTAATTTCTACTTTACAGTCTTTGCAGCTTGATTTGTGTTTTACCTGATTTTTTTCTTTACCTTCGAATTCTTGTATCTATTTTACCAATTTTTGAACCCTAATTCGATTTCCAAACCTTGTGGCATTCGCTAGATCGAACTAACGTTGGAAAAATAATTTTTGAACTTATATTAGTTTGTTCAAAATCATTAAGGAGTGAATGAAAAATTAACTCAAATTAATTTACATGTAATATTGGTTGAAGAAACTCAAATAGAATTTATTTTTTTTGAATTTTATATAATTTTAATGGGTTATTTATTAGTATAAAGTTGTGTCTAGTCGTTGACATCTATTCGAATGAATAATCATTTCATTTATTTAAGTGTCTACTTATTGACATCTATTCAAATGAATAGTTATGTTTCTTTCGTGACTATTCAAAAAAATCACGAATGTTACTATATATATAAGTTGTATATTATTTGGTTTGTTAGGCCCATTAATTATAGTGATGCTTCAATGGAATTTTGATCATTTTACTTGGAGAGACATGTGTCTATTCAAATCGTGAGTACTGTAGCGATGACAAAATTTATCTTAAGGACATAGTGTCTAATACTAGACTTGATAATTTTTATACAATTTACAGGTTTAATCTTTCGTTGATTTCATCATTTTTTATTTCACTATTTTATGTGAGAGTAACACAAAAGTATACATAACTTCCCTAACAACCGACGGTAGAGTTCAATCATTAGATATTTGGGTATGGGATTTCTGACAACTGACGTTAGAGCTCAATCATTAGATATTTGGGTATAGGATTTTCTAAGAAAGTAGTTGATCGGTAAGCCATCTCTCTCTCTCTCTCTCTTATTCTTCTCCATTCTAGATCTGCATTTTAGGGCATCTAAACAAATTGTAGGTGTGTAAATTTATATCGAAGGATTTGAATGTATTTTCACTGACTTTTGACGTATTGACTTCGAAAATTCTCCTCATCATTTTCTTACCGTGTACTGTTCAGAGTCACACGATCACCACTTTATTTGAGTATGCTTCAACTGGGACCTTGCATTTACAAAAACTCAAATTGGAACAATGTTAATATCATGTATGAATTTGATTAAGCAGCTATTGCAGGAAGTAAATCCATCTCTCTAATTTTTATTTTTATTTTCGTGATTTTGACACCATATCGGTATTCTTTACCTATGTTGGGAAGGAATGTGGTCAGTTTCTTTCCGTGATTTTGACACTATGAAAAGGTAATTTATTTGATACTCCGATCTACTTAATATTAGTTCTCTTTTCTTCGTTGTTATCATGTCCCCTTGGCTGACCAAATTAGGGGCCAAATTATTGTGGTGAAATAGGTCAATAGTTATGCTTGAAATAAGTAAGTAGTTCGAAGATATTGAATAAGTATTGTTTTGTTTGGCAGGTTCGCAGGGGTGGAGCTAGGATTTAGATTTGGGCGTGGCGTTGTTCAAGAAAAGTTCAATTGTGTTGTCGTATATTGTACGTAAAACTGTTAAGAAACTACCATATAGTTGAGATTAATCCGACTATCTTGTGGTAATCTATTGAGATATTTTTTCTTATGATCTAAACCATTCTTTTTTTTTAATCATACTTTTACATAATTTATTTCTTAAAAACTCAATTTATTTGGATGCCTATGAGTACCTAATAAAATTAGGATAGCATATATTTTTGGTTTGAAACTGGGGTGGGCACGTGTCGCCACGAAACATAGCTTCACCCTTGCCAGGTTCATTATTTGACTTTTTAGGATGTGGGTCTTTCTCAAACTTGAAATTTTTAGCACATGTCGATATGTTTTTACCGGTGGTTTTTGAGGCTTGTTCAATCCTGCATATTGGTTTGATTACGATTTCTATTTGGGGCAAGTTTGATGTTGATTTCTATTTTGTTTTTCGGTTTCTGTTTTCATTTTCAAGAAAAATCCTTCTGTTCATTGAAAAGGTACTCCTTCAATTCGAGATCTCCATTTTCATTTCGAATTTGTATTTTTCTTTGGAGAACTTAAATATCAGTTTTTTTTCTTAGTCTCATGTATATTTTCATCCCATTGTGTTTTTAGTCTTGAAATTCAAAAAATACCAACAATATCACTAAATCAAATTTCCCTTGTCTATGGCCATTACCAAAAAATGCAAGATTTATTGCACGGAAAAAATTTAGTAATTCCCAAAATCACTGCCATACATGGTTAGGCACCAAAAAATTATTGATTCCCCAAATCAATTAATGATTCCCCAAACGTTAAACATAGGTTAGGAAGGAAGAGATATCAATAGGTTGTGGGGTGTGTACAGCAACAGACAGATAGAGACCGATGACGGGCAAATAGAGACAATGTCGAAGGACGTTGGACGACAGGAGACGGACGACGGTCAACGACAACGAGGACGGCTATCGATTGTAAATACGTCTTGGGACCAAAAACTTAACTTCAAGAACACTGGATATCGACATGATTAGAATACAAGTAAATGTTGAATTTGGTAACTTTGAATTCACAAATTTGAACATGGAATACACTCCCCGATTGTAAATTTGGATCGACACGATTTGTTTCTTTTTGGTGTTCAAAATTTTCTTGCAATGTAAGATGATTTAGTCTAACTTGGATCGACGATGGTAATTTTTCAAATTCGAAAATGGTAATTTGTTTGAGGATGGCCGTTGAACCCATTCGAAGATGATAATTTTTCAAATTCAAAGATGGTAAAATTACCATCGTCGAATTTGGATCGATGATGCAGTCTAATTTGTTTCTTTTTCTCACAATATACGACGATGGAGTCAAATTTTTCTCCATCTTACCACATTCGAATTTGCACACCGGAATTTTACCATCTTTTCCACATTGTAATATGGATTTACACAATTTGGAATATAAGTAAACGTTGAATCTGGTAAATTTGAGTTCAAGAACATGATAAAGTTGTAATATGGATCAACACGATTTCAATTAGTTTGACATCGGATTAGATGTCTTAAGCAGGTAAATATTGAATATGATAAATTTGTATTCAAGAACATGGTAAATTTAAATCGTTATTGGTTGAATAGCTGAACACTGAATTTCGGTTGTTATTTGAATTCAATTTGTATTAGTTGAAGACAATTGAGTTTTTATTAGGATGTACTTGATTTGGCTCTCCAAGTAAGGAACTTATATTCCACTTATTTGAATACAGTAAATTTGAATTCGAAAACATGATAAATTTAGACATCAAATTCTGTTGCTAGTTGGATAAGCAAATTTATCATGTTCCATCCAAATTTACCATATTTATAAATTTGTTGTAGTCCATATTCAGTTATGATGATAGATTTAATGGTCATGATGGTAAATTTATTTGGTTGCAAAAGCAGTTATTATGGTCAGTTTGCATAACTTTTTGATGGTTAATTTGCTAGATTGTTTTTGGTATATTAGCTAGGTTAGGACAGAAACTTTGTTGGGTTTCTGTAATAAGTTATTATGATAAATTTTTTTGGCCAGATGATAAATTTGTCTTTTCATATCTTATTCTCTGCAATATTTGTACAAGGGTTTTAGAAATTACGTAATAGTCTTTTCTATTTCCTGAGTGCTTAGGAGTTTTAATTTATATCTTTTTGATAATTTACAAAACTCATAAGTCCTTTTGGTTTATTGTAGTATGGGAAAGGTGACTCGTATCTGTGTAATACATATGAGGTGCATATGTATTTTGAAAGAAATGGTGAAAGAGGTTGGCTATTATGAACAAAATACTAGTTTGTACATAAACAAAAATTTGAGATCTTTATCCACGCAATGGAAACATGTCAGTTCTACTGTTTCATGACATTATTATAGAATTTTTTTTCGAGAGCATATTTTTGTGGATGTACAGATTTCCTGTATTTGAATGATTCGGGGTCTTACCATTTCTTGTTAAACTCTTCTTATTCCTATAAGTGAAACCTATTGATCCTTACATCTACTGTAACGTACACAGTCCATGTACCTTACTATATTTTCTATTCTTATCCCTATCTTGTTGATATGTATATTATAGCAAAAAAGGTATGGTTCTAAAGATTTTAAAGTAAATTTTGGATTGGCTTTTGTAACTTTTTGGTTCTCATGAAAATTTTGTTCCATTTGATTATGTTTTCAAAACTCGAATTCATGCATCATGTCCCATTCATCAGGACTAGTTGGCTTGCAAAGTTGTAACGTCGCAATGTGTATGCGGATTATCTTTTCTATCCTTCCCGATTGCTTATCGTCAACTACATGAATACTAATTTCCGAATTGGCTTGTCAACCAAAGTTTCTTAAATAACATTTTCAAATATCCTACTAATAAAGTGTGAGTGCTATCCTATTAACTGTTGAATATGTAGTTTGTAATCTAGTTACCCAAGATAACACATCATCGCAATAAAAAATGTATGAGGAACAACATGAACATAACAGCATGAATAAAACGTTATCTACAAAATCTAATAAAATTTACCATCTAAAACTTTTATGATTAGCAAATTTACCATCATGGTTAATAAAATTTACCATGATATCTTATTGCAGCAACCAAACAAATTGAATATACAATCCAACAGATATAGCAAAACAGCACAGCAAATTTACCATCAAAAGTAAATTTACCATCACAAGCAAATCAGGTGATTGTTTCCTAATTCACCAATGTGATTCTCTTCTATTATCTTCACAATACTATTTTCGAAAATCTTCAAGTTATTTCGCTGATTGTTTCCTAATTCACCAAATATGATTTTACCATATTTGTTTTCAAATTTCAAGCATATATAAATGGACAAGGTTTTAATCTATCAATTTAGGAATTAAATGATCATTTAAAACGGATAAAAATTGTTGATTGGACCCAGTAGAATCCACATTTCAAGCCTAATTTACTACTATGATTTTAAATCTACCAAATCAGAAATTATATGTTCTCACTTGAAAAATGATAAAAGGGTAAACTAATACTCAAAAGTAATGACAAAAATATCAAATAATGTAAAAATATGATAAAAACATAACTTCAAAAAGTAGATGAGATGAAAACTTACGCTGTAAGAACTAATAAGACTCTGATTTTAATTACTCTTTTTTTTTATTTGCACTTTTCAGAATTTTCAAGAAGCAAGTCTATTTTGAAATTTACATAACATAGAAGTGTTGGCTATCATAGGTACATTGGGAAGTCGAACAAAAGTATAAGCAGAGTTGGAACATAAAGACTTTTTTGGAGCTTTGTTGTTTGTAGAAATAGAATTCTTGGAATGTATGGTTCAAAACACCGCTTATAGATGGCTATTGTAAAGGGATCAATTTATCATGTTGTGCACAAGATGGTGTCTTACATTATAAAATTTATTTCAAGTACTTTTCTCAGTTTCTTTGTGGTTTGTATATGTGATGAAACATGCTATATTCAACGTTAGGAACTATCACAAGGTCTTTATAGATCGTTTAAAAGTTTAAGTTTTTATAGCCCACTACATGTTTGATCAAATGCTTCAACTATGGAGTATGTTTGTACCCATTTTCTCCCGAAGACCATAACTCAAGACTTAATTCTAAGATTTTTTTGAAGTAGAGATTCGAATTGGAAAAATGATAAAGTTGTGTATGAAATTAAATCGAGCACAAGAGTTGTACTACAATTTGTTAGGTTTCTCTTTCATTATACAATGTCATCAAACAACATAGAACTATTTAGGTCTGTTCTAGACAAGTTTATGTAGACTCCTATAGCATAATTATTTTGTTCTTAATTTCTCTTGAGATTCTTCAAATGCCTTGGATTTCATGCATACAGATTAGTCGACTTTGATTTCATGTCATATCTCCATTAGTCAATAATTTGTGTCGAACTTGCCAAGTAATTGACTTCTTTAGAAAAATGTCTTGCTCATTTGCTACTCTTCTTATTCACATCACCACACAACAATAAGTTTATTTTGTTGGAGAACTACAATTGTCTATTTATCTCCCTTGCACTAGAGAAGAGGATGTTATTAAAGGTTTTCCAGCTCACTTAGTAACGTTGTTTCTTATAAATCGATATTATTTTAGCAGTGAGTTGAGTTTCTTGGGTAAACACTTGAGAATATTGATTGAAATATTGTGATTGGATTTAAAAGGTACTCTTGTTGCTAATAAGCTTATTTTGTCACCAATATACTTCAAAATAAATGAATTTGCAAGTCCAACAACACATTTGAATTCTGCATGCATAGAACAAGGGGAAGAAATATAGACTAAAGACATTAGAAGATCGAAGATCAAAGATCAAATGACGGCTGTGTCAAGAACAAGTGAAACAGAGTTACCAATCAATGGCTCAAGTCCAAGATAAACTGATAAACTAAAGGCATTAGACTAGGCAGTGTAAGACAAACTAATAAACTAACTTTTGATGGTTGTGAAAGATAAACTGAAGGCATTAGAACAAGTCCAAGAACACACTTCAACAGCTAAATTTAAGGCTGTAAGTCCAAATTCTAAGTTGTGGCATGGACTTCTCAATCGAACTATAGTTGTATGATTGCTCAAGCAACAGAGCAATCTAGCCAAGTGTCAAGCGTCTGACGTGTATGTTTCATGCATTTCAAAAGTCCAAACAAGAATTTTCCCTCAACTACGGCCTATAAGATGTTTGGCATGTAAAATCAGACCTAGACTTGCCCACAAACCAGACCGCTGCCTGTGGCACCCTTTTGGGGTTTTAGGCAGCTAAGTTTCCTTCCCTTATGAGATTGTTCCGACACATAAGTTATTTCACCACCCCATGTGCCTATTGGAACCTAGGCTTCGACAACAGATTACTCGAAAGATAAGAGGCCAGACGTCCAACTGACTTTGTTTCCAGCCTCTTGCCGTTCAGGAGCCAATGCATCTTCCTGTTTCTTTAACCAGCACAATGTAACCGACATTAGGGAAGTGTCATTACAAATCCATCCTTCAAACACAATTCAACATATAACATTTAAGAGATTTTAACCCACTAAACAGGCCAAAACAGTACATTCCCTGAACCATGCGAAATGAAACCTCTGAATTTTGGCGAGCAGAAGTTAGATCCATCAAAAATCCTACCAGAGTATATATAAGGTCTATATGTACAGAGCAAATATCAATCTTTTATTCTTTTGATATGTGATTTGATCTACTACAAAGGTATAAAATTGACCAAATCCGTCCATGCACTCACAATTTCCGTGGCGCTGTGAAATCTAAGGCAACCTACTTTGACTTATAGGGGATGGATGACATGAAGAAGATGAGAAATATGAATACCAATTTCATGGACTACCAAAGGTTCCACGTCAGCCTCATAAGTTTGTACAGTGGGGTCTCTAGACGCAAATCCATGTTACCGATGGACCATTTTCATATCAAAATTTAGCCCCACCACAAACCCCCCAAAGCATTTGTCCAGTTTCAATGAAACTAAAATTAAACAACCATCAGCATCAGCAATTGCAACTATATTCAGAGAGGAACAACCTCCACTTCAATGCCTCATGATCCATTATCATATGAGAGAGTTTATTGTACATCATGACACTTAAAAACAGGATACATTGCACTAAACAACTCGGGGTCAGACAACATAACAATATTTCTGAACTTCAGACTAGTGGTAGCTCAATAAAATGGAAAGAAAAGATCAAATCTAACTAACCCATCTTTGACTAAAGGCTAGCCAAAATGTTCCACGATCTTAATAGCATAATAATAAATACTTGTCCAAAGTAAATAGCACAAATAAAGATCAAATCTTCCTAGGCCATCTCTGTATCTAAAGGACCAGAGAGATCCAATTCTTTCCAAAGGCTGGAAAGAAGCTTTCCAGATAAACTAAGAAAAGACATCTCATTATCTTTGCTATGATTCGGGCAACACTGGCGTGCTTTCCCTTTTCTTCTTCTTTTCCTCCATTAACACAGTGACAAAAGCATCGACAATCTGCCGTTGTGACTCGAGTATCAACTCGTTACGCTTCATATCCATCTCGATTCTCATTTTCTCAATCTCCCTAGCCATCTCCATCTTCATCTTCTCCATCTTCACAAACCCTTCCCCCAAAAGCTTAATTGACGAAACCATGTCTGCAATCGGATCCCTTTCTCTCTTACCTCCTCTGCCAGCACTCTTCTTCCCTACCCCTAATCCAACAGTAGAAGAATAACCATTCAAAAACCTAGGATCGGGATTTGAACATGAATTACCATCATTCTTCCCAGAACTCTTTGACCTATATCCTTTAGGTACGGAAAATCTATCTCCAGAGATTTTCATATAAACAGAATCATCAGATGCGTCAAACTTAGGGTTTTTTACACGAAACCCACCACCATCGTGGACGTAACCGCCTCCATCATGACTGGAATCAAAATTAGGTCCAAAGTTCCTTGGAATCTTCTCCACTTTCTTAGCCCTGAACACTGGAGGTACTAATTTCACATCAATTGGGGTCCTAACACCGAATCCTTCCCCAAAATCAGTATCATCACCTACATCCTCATCAGATCCATCCTCCAAATACGGCGAGTACCCATTCAAGACTCTAGAACCATAATGAGGACTAGAATTCCTTGCCCTAAGACCTAAAGTCACCGATCTTTGCCCCCCCGACACTTTCACGCCTAGCCCACCACCCAAATCTACACCTTCCTCATCCGCACCGAAATTATGATTCGACTTTGCTTCAATTTTCTTACCACCAAAATTAGGGTTAGGATTTGATCCATCAGTCCCAACTGCCATGGAATCCATGTTTTCGAAGAAGAACCAGGAGGAGAAGAAGCGGCCGGGGAAGGAGAGGGATCGCTGCTTCTCGGCGCGGTACCTCTGGCGGAGCTTCTCCATCTTGTGGCGGCACTGGGCGGAGGTCTTGGCAGGGGAGGCGTCGGGGCATTGGCTGGTTACGGCGGCCACCACCGCGTCCCAGTCGGCCGTTCGGAGGTAGCCGCGGCGGAGAGCGTACCAGCGGTCGCGGTAGGCATCGATTAGGGCTAGGGTTTCGTCTTGGGTCCAACACGGCGCCGGGAATTTCCGTGGAGGCTTCTCGTGGGGAGGAGATGACATGGTTGGGAGGGTAGGAAAATTTGTGGTGGTGTGAGCGGTTATTCGGAAATATAACACAGAGAGAGAGACAGAGACAGAGAGAGAGAGAGAGAAGAGAGAGGTTGTAGTGGAGGAGATGGTGGAGGATATCGTGACGTGAAGGGGTGGGGGGTGGGAGGGGGTAGTGTGGAGCAATGAATGTGAAAGGGGATTGGGCCACCGGGTGAGTGGGTGGTGGGTGGGTGGGTGGTGCTAGCGTGCGCGGGAGGGTGCAGTACGCGCCCAAACAACCACTCCACCAGAATACTACCACCAGAGGCCTCCCCCACCACCCACCCACCCATTCTTTCCTCACCCAACTCTCTTTTTCTCTCTCTCTCTAAAGTAACAGGAGTATTCTTCTCTGTCTAGAACGTAGTGGCTGGGAGTGGGTGGGGATAGGGTTGACAGCTGCCCCCACACTGGCGCCGTGGTGGCAGTAGCAACAAAAAGGCGTGGCCTTCACCTATAAAGGCTAATACTACAGTTTCACATGGGCCAGCCAGAATTGAGCTGGTCTTTTCTGGATTTGAGGAAGTTGTACTGCACTCTCGTGTAGTGCGCATATAGTTCAAGTAAAATTATGTCGTTTTATTCGTTTTCTTCTTAAAACTATATCATTTTAATCTTTATATATTTTAATAACAATTTACATAATATGATAAAACGATATAATTTAAAAAAAAAAAAAAATTATATTATTTTATCCGCACTAGATGAAAATGCACCCTCTGAATCGTCTTTTCTAGTCACTACCTTTAGGATTAGGCAAGAGGCTCATGTCCGGAAGCGGGTCACTGTAGGTAGTTACTTAATACCACGTCGATTTGTTTTGCTTGTTAAAATCAAACCTCTTTTAGTTTCAAAATGTCTTTGTCGTGGTTTAATAAAATACAATTTTTTATGTAACCACAAAACGACATCATTTTGAGATCAAAACTTAGTTGCTAAAATCTCCACGTTTTCATATAAAAACTAGTGCAAAATGTGGCATAAACATGAGACAATTTGCCATTAAAATCCAGAAACTCATCGTTGTTTATCTTCAACATGGAAAGGAGTTACAAAATTGAGTACAGTAAAACTCATGTACAAAGAAGGATCCAGAAACCAAGCTGCTCAAACATTGGCCTTTTCAATCCGTCGAAACCTCAAGGGCACGGGCTTTTCCAAGATGGAAACATTTATGTTATTCCAAACATCTGGTTTCGTGGGGAGCTGAGCAATTTTCTCTGCAATTTCCATGTCTTCTGAAAGAACAGAACCAAACACCGTATACGATTTCTTCCACTCTTTGTGGTTTGCTAAGCTAATGAAAAATTCTGGACCGGAGCCAATCAAGGCAACCGAACCCCTCTTGATGTTTGGGCAGACTTCGGTGGGGATATTTGGAAAGGTGTTTCCCTGGGCTTCAAGGCTTCCTTGAAGTAATGCAAATGGAGGACCAAAGGACGCCTACAAAAGTTAGGAAAACCACTTTCAGTTAGCAATATCCAACACTCAGTAGAAATTAGAAAAAGCAATCATTTTGATCAAATTGTTATTCAGATAAGAAACAAAAGCCCTAACACTTGGTATATCTGGGTTTTTCTAGGTAGATTTGTCACGACATTGAAGGTACTCTCTCATCGGCAAGGTTGACGAACTACCAAGAAAATATGAAAGATAGGCTTCGACCACACGAAATGCCTTGTCTTTTTGGAGTAGTCGAAGAGGTAATAGTAACTTCATGTGCCTACTAGTGAAGCTGCATAATTCAAGACTGTTTAAACAGCCTTCAAACAAAGTCTCGATTGGATTTGGATGAAATTACAACAGAGCAATGAAAAAGAAAGCCCCCCACATAACATGTCATTACCCAAAAGGAAAAAATAAAATAAAATAATATGTAAGAAAAAGCTACAGGTGAAAAACATTTAACTCCCACTGGTCGACAAAATCTTATATCACGGAATACAAGTATCCCCAAAATAAAATATAAACAGAACCCTCACCACAATGCCTAAACAAAAGAAAAAAAGGTAAACGAGAGATGTATCATCAAGTGCTTCACAAGTGATGGCAGCTTCTATCATTTGCGTTCATACATATGCGGCCAATTGAATCACTTAGAAGAGCAGAGTAAGAAATCTTACATCTTTTAAGTGGTTTCCTTGTGAGTCCCAGATATGCCCACGATCTTCTGCACGATAAAATTGGCATCCCGCACAATGTCGCAAATTCAACAGCTCAAGAATGTAAGCAACCGAATATGGAGCACAATCCGGAAAGAGCTGCACAAAACCATCTATTGTTACTAGGAAAGAAAATGGAACAAAGAAAAAAGAGGACATAATAAATACTTCATAAAAACAAGGATATAAACTAAGCATACGCTGCCGGAAGAAATAAAAAGATAATAAATAACATGCTGGCAGGTAGAATATAAAAGGAAGACTCTTTAGCTGTTGCTCTATCTGAGAACAGTCAACATTCAGAAAAGGAGGTGGTCTTATTCACAATTCTAGAAGAAAGAAATTAGGCGAGAAAGAATAAAATTAAATAAAAGAGGAGTGATATCAATCATGCAATGCAAACACCTTCGAATAATTTCGTGAAAACGACAATTATTGCAGTCAAGGTGGCTGCGCATCAGATATAAACCTTGGAATTCAAAATACAGGTTTTCAATTAATCCATAGGAAATATGGAAGTTTTTTGAAGCAAAATTAAATCTCTTGCAGGTATAAGCCTATTTCTTCCAAAGGAACAAAAGGTAGCTGCCAGTAAGAAATTCCCTTTTCGCTAGCAATCCTAGTTACTGGTGCGGGTTCGGTTCACATATTCGTTTAGTCATTCAAGTAGTTACTGGCGTTTTTTCAGGTATTCATCACACAAATGATGTCGATCTAGCTTTCAACAATGTAGAACGCATTTATGTGAGTTGTTGAAGGGGGCTGGATTATAAGCATATGCACATCTACCAGGCAGATGAGCATTCACCTTTAAATGAAGCGTGCCATATTCTGTTTCCAGGCCAACAATGCCCTGTTAGAAAGAAGAAAAATAGCAGACAAGTTAATTATGAAAAGGTAAAAGCGACCAGGGAAAGTAAATATCCAGCAAACTATGAAGTATGAATACGAATACGCTACGCTACGAATACGATGATACAAGAAAACCTAAAAACACAGGATACAAGTACAACTAGGATACATTAAACTAAAACATAATTTTACAAGGACGGTGGCAAATCATTGTATTTTTCTTATGATGCTTTTAAATTTACTTAGTTAATTGTTCAAAATATCCAAAAATATAAAAATCATGTATCACACAATAAAGTTATTCAGAACACTGCAAAACTAATGATACTATTTTATTTTACTACATTTTTCTCTCTTAAAGAGTAAGTAAAATGTTAAACATTTATACTTTTATTTATTCCAAATAATTTTATTCTAAATACTATGCAGGAAGTGTCACAATGTTACTTCCAAATTTTTTTTAGATATGTGCTCTATAGTATTCGAAGAGTATCTTATACGTCAAGAAACTTCAAAAATAAAAAATAACAATTTTTATAATGTGGATCCATTGGGACACATATCTGTGATACAGATAGGATATGGGTAGGACTCCCATCAAGAAGTATATGTGCTTCATAGCCAGCAACATACCTTGGCCAAACCACAAATTATACAAATCAGAGCAATACAAAAAATCTTATTAGAACCAATCCAACACAAGCAAGCAGACAGTGCCCTGAACACACTTTTCAGTGTCCGTATGTACTGTGCAGCGGCCAGTGCTATTCCTCTGTCCCTTTTTCGATAGATCCTCTATACTAGATCTGGAGATTTTGGACGCTCTAATTAAGTTACATGGAGTTGACGGATTTGGTAGGAAGTGAATGGATGCTAAAGATCTAAATACTTGTCTACTCCAAAAGGAAATTCTAGAAAACTAAACATCAGATCAGATAGGTCACAATGCATGTCCATGAAAATAGTACAACTATCTCAAAGGGAGAAAGTTAAAGACAGCCCAAGGAAGTCTACTTTCAGCTATCATATACATACAAACATAATCAAGATCTGCTTGTGGAGTTTAATTGCTTATTTTCAAGTCACCAGATGATTCCTACAATATGCTTGTCAAGAATTGTGGTTTTATCAATCTGAATGCATCCCATAAATACATATTCTCTTGATAAAACAACAACTTAGATGGGATAACGTCTGCAATAGGTAACAACAAAATCTTCTTATGCATGACTCACAGTTTTCTTATTCCTAGTTAAACATGACATAAGTTGCATGACAACGGGAAGTCTCAATGGAGAATAGTAATAGGTTATCATGGACCATATAGAAAAGGAAACCTGTATAATAAAATGATCGTAAAATGAATAAAGAAAAGTTCACCAAACTTGTATACCTCTCCTTTTCCAAAGATAAGGCCAGACGTCCAACTGACTTTGTTTCCAGCCTCTTGCCGTTCAGGAGCTAAGGTATCATTCTGTTTCTTTAACCAGCACTATGTAAATGACATTAGGGAAATGTCATTACAAATCCATTTTTTAAACACAATTCAACATATAACGTTTAAGAGATGTTAACCCACTAAACAAGCCAAAACAGTACATTCCCTGAACCATGCGAAATGGAACCTCTGAACTATGGCGAGCAGAAGTTAGATCCATCAAAAATCCTAGCAGAGTATAAGGTCTCTAGGTACCCAGCAAATATCAATCTTTTACGCTTTTGATATGTGATTCGATCTACTACAAAGGTATACAATTGACCAAATCCGCCCATGCACTCACATTTTCCAACATGGTACCTACGGAAGCTTTGTGTGCAAGACAATCACAGTTCAATGGGGTGAAATCAGTGTCCAAATAAGCTCATGAAATTGGTAGTGCCAGATTGTTTGAATTGCAAACAAAATAATAAAAAAGTCAACAAACCAATTCCGTGAAAAAACATTCAACAGATGTGAAACCAATCATCCAATTCAGCTCACCTCACCGAACTGCGATCTACATGCATCCCGATTCCCGCAGAACACCCAAGTATCACACAAACAAGGCCCATCATGCCCCGTACACATAGCCTTACAAGCCCTACAGCACTCCTCAGAAGAATTGAACTTGAATTGAGAACCCCACTTCACAGCAGCCCCCCACAGCTCCAAATTCTCCATCCCTTTGCAACACTCCCCACTCTCTCTCTCTAAACCCTCATCATCCCCATCATGTCCCTCAACAATCTCCCAAGACTCATTGGTGGGTCTCAACACCATTGATGCAAACATGTAGACCACTGTACACGAGACGAGACCCATCAAGAGGAGGACTAGAGGGGCCCAGCGAGTGGGTTCGGAGTCAATTGGCTTCCGACCCATTTGAGATCGAGAGGTGGAGAGAAAACCCCAGAAAGAGTTTTGGGATCTTCCAATTGATCTCCGAGAATTGGTGAATATGAGGGTCAATCGTTGACCTGAGAAACAGGTGACTCAGATTTGAAATTAAATGTTTTTATAGGCATTGTATAATCATTTATTTTTAACTAGTATCATTAGCATGGCAGGGATTTCGTGAATGAAAGACTATAATTACGGAAAGTAAGATGCATCTAGATTTTGGCTTTTTTCTAATTTTGTCCTTTGATCGAGTGGGAAGGAGACAACGAATCGTTATATGCGACGCCGTTTATGAGCTGATTCTCTGACGATGGTGAACAAGTAAGTTCTTTTCCGAGGGAAGAAAAAGTAAAAGACATCCAGGGTCCACCCAATGTTCACAATCAACATAAACTGCACTGATCTCTGCTCACGTTTATCACTAATGCGGGAGGCTTCTTGTTACTGATTTCTCTTATTTTACCAAATATTCAATAATCTTTTTTACTTGTTAACTTCTTATAAAACAGTTAATTTCAATTAATAAAATACTAAAATGTTCTACTTTAGTATTTTTATTTTTATTTTTATTTTTTGCATTTATTTAATCTATTTTATGTGTATATAAAAATATATTATATAATAGGTATGCACACACATACACACATATATATAGATAAATAGATATAGAGAGAGAAAATAAGAGAAAATCTGTTGACAAAATAATTTTAAAATTAGAGCTTAACAAGTTAAAATCAAGTAAACTTAAAAGTTATATTTTGATAACTATTTTTTCATACAAAAATTATATTCATCATTAAATGTATCTTGTTATGCTTGCGTTCTTTATATATATACATATATATCTATATATATATATATATATATATTCTATCTTGATGAAGCAATTTTCAGACCTTTCGAGGTCGAGTTTTTAGCCATTCATCTAATCCACTAGATGATCCAAGCCAAGAATAAATATCTGCAAACAATAATAAGTACACCAGTGTGGTGTCAATCAACACCCCTCAAATCCCTAAGTGAGTAGACATTGTAGAGAAATATATAATGGAGAATTGTGGAGATTTTTAGAAGAAGAGTTCTTATACCTAAAGAATGAAGGAGGGTCCTTTATATAAGATCAAGGGTGGAATCTTACTAAGATTTTGTCCCTTCATTTTAGAGAAGTAAATTGGACTAATACTTGGTGTGGTCAATAGGCTTATTTATCTCATTTCTTTCAAGAGTTTTAGTCCGACTTGACTTAGGACTAAAAGTTATGCTCCCATAGGGAATTAGAGGCTTATGATAGATCCTCACGGTTTCTTATGTCTACAGTTGATCTTCTTCGTCTCTACCATGTTCACTAATTGAAGGTAACAGAAGTCCTATCTTAGGACACATGGTGATCTTTTGAGAAGGCAAAGGAAAAGACTAAAGAGAATGCCGAGCTGGGCCGACAACTGAGTAGGGTATCTGTAAATATTTTATTATTGATGCGGATATATTCCATTGTACTCCACCAAGTGCGATGGGCAAGTTTCTGTTTTGATTTCTAATCCCTCAAGAATCAAGCCAAATTCTTGGAATTTTAAGTCATTCAAGGTTGTTTGGCTGATCTTCTTTCTTAGCCAAACTTTGGTCGCTTGGGATTTTGATTTTAGCTTTGAGCTATCTTGTAGCTTTTAGTCGAGCGGACTTGTTTTTCGGCTCTTGTCCTTTAGACTTAGCCAATTTGCTTGGTTTTAATTTTAAGTCACTTGACCGATTAGTTTTACTAGTCGAGTTTTGGTGTTATAGGACTTTGTAAGTTTTTTATAGTTTTTGGTTAAGCAACTTTCATAGTCAGTTTGGACTAGTGAAAAGTAGTCAATTTTGACTTCTAAAGTTATTTCTTAGCTTTTTTGTTCGAGCAACTTCGCTTACTACTCTTTAACCATGTTATGGCCCTCAGGATGGTGGTGGGGCAGTGATGAGCAGTTTTGCTAGTCGATCTTATGGCTCTTTTAGCTCTTTTTGTATTTTTCAAAACTAAAACAACAAATTTATCCTACTTGTTATTTCTTGGCCCCTTGAGACTTCACCCTTATGTAGTTGTTTTGTGAGGCTATTAGGGAGACATTATGAACAACCCTGTTGCTTGGTCTTCATTAGTCCCTTTGGACTTGGCCATGTTATGGCTTGTTGAGGCTCTTTGCCTTTCGAGCAGTTTTGTTGTTCGGTCTTCGTTGATCCATTAAGACTTAGGGCATGTTGCCTTTTTTGAGTAATATTGTTGCTTGATTTTCATTGGTCCTTTAGGACTTGGACATTTAGCTTGGTTCGAGCAGTCTTGCTGCTCAGTCTTTATTGGTCATTGTGTCGCGTCTGAAAATTTCTCAACCCCCCTCGTGAATAATGACTTGTCGAAGGGGCGAAATAATTTCTTGACTTGTAATGTGACGGAATATGAAAATGATTTAACAACTGAGACTTATTTAAAACTCAGAATTGCCTTGACATAGGATTCGAGTATGTCAAGTCACCCTTTAAAGTCATTTTTCAAAGAAGATGACTTTAGAAAAAAAATATTTTTATTTTTGACTCAGAAATACGATTCTGTTTATAAAATTACTCCTAAAAAAGAGACCTGGTCTTGAAAAATAGAGATGGATTCGGAGATTTACTGTTATGAGTTAGGAAGGTGTTAGGCACTCAATATCGCCCTTTCGGTACTTAATTTTTTCATATTAATTTCATTTAATTATGCTTGGCCAAAGTGATAAACATCTAGTAATTGAATATACAATTGGATAAAAAAGTGAAACAGAGTGCGAGAGTAGGGCCTTGGGTTATGCTATTCAGCTCTCAGTGGCAAAAATGTTAAAACAGATATATGTTAAATTTTGACCAAAACATGACATGCAAACTGGCATTTGTACGTCGTGTTTCTATTCTTGAGGTGCCAAGTACCTTAAATACCTAGTGTAGGAACTTTCAAGTTTAACAATAACCTGATTCTATTTTATTAATGAATTACCATATTAACTGTTTTTTGAAATTGTAATATGTCATATCGGTCTAAACCAAGTCAGTTATTTATTGCATTTTCATTCCCTTCCCGCTAACTACCTATGTCACATGCGTTCTGAGAATTTCAAGATTAATTTGGTTCAAAGTGTCGATGTTGTTTAGATAGTCTTTCGAGAAAGCATGACAAGCAAAACTGACATAAACTACCAATTTGTACGATATACTTTAATTTAAGATTATTGAAACAAAAAATCG